>JAKUAE010000032.1:0-125073 GCA_030579195.1 Yamadazyma diospyri | reverse complement strand
GGATGGAGTGGTGGTGTATGTTGTTGGAGTACCTGGGATAGTAGTGGTCGAAGGAGGAGATTGGACGACGACTAATGGAGGAGAACCGGATGGAGTGGTGGTGTATGTTGTTGGAGTACCTGGGATAGTAGTGGTCGATGGAGGAGTTTGGACGACGACTAATGGAGGAGAACCGGATGGAGTGGTGGTGTATGTTGTTGGAGTACCTGGGATAGTCGTGGTTGATGGAGGAGTTTGAACCACAACCAATGGAGGAGAACCGGATGGAGTGGTGGTGTATGTTGTTGGAGTACCTGGGATAGTCGTGGTTGATGGAGGAGTTTGAACCACAACTAATGGAGGAGAACCGGATGGAGTGGTGGTATATGTTGTTGGAGTACCTGGGATAGTAGTGGTTGATGGAGGAGTTTGGACGACGACTAATGGAGGAGAACCGGATGGAGTGGTGGTGTATGTTGTTGGAGTACCTGGGATAGTCGTGGTTGATGGAGGAGTTTGAACCACAACTAATGGAGGAGAACCGGATGGAGTGGTGGTATATGTTGTTGGAGTACCTGGGATAGTAGTGGTTGATGGAGGAGTTTGAACCACAACCAATGGAGGAGAACCGGATGGAGTGGTGGTGTATGTTGTTGGAGTACCTGGGATAGTAGTGGTCGATGGAGGAGTTTGGACGACGACTAATGGAGGAGAACCGGATGGAGTAGTGGTATATGTTGTTGCAGTACCGGGGATAGTAGTTGTTGATGGAGGAACTTCTATAACTACGGATTCTGTACCTTCTGGTCCACTTGGAGTAACAGTGTAAGAAGAAGTATAACTATTGGTCCAGTATGAGGTAGTAGTAGTAGTCGTTAAGACACATAAGTCGGCCTCGTCAGGATTAGTATAATAAAATGGTAAACTACTTGGGGTAGATCCATCAGGGTAAGTAACACCCAATTCAAGAACTGCACCTTTTGGTGCTTGATTGTAATACACCATTTGGATAGGATAATAGTACCCTGCTTTAAGGTCAGTCGTATTGGAGGTAATCTTCAGTCCACCATAATCATTACCGTTGATTGTACCAAAATTAAGCAACAGGTAACCGTCGGCAGAATTCTTTGGAGTACCACAGCAATCAAAAGCATTACCTGATCCAATGCTCACAGTCAATGCATCATCCACTGAATCAATATTAAACGTGTATGTACCGTCCTGAGGAGCCAAAAAATAGCCTGTCAATCTTAAACCAAATTGATGGTAATTTGTAGTTCTTCCGTACAACGGACGATTGTCAGGATCATCTGATGATATATCCTGGACATTAAAAGCAATATCTGTGACTCCATAAACAGTATCAGACACATCCATGGCTGCGATTGTATTAAGATAGTCAACGAATGCCGTCGCAGGGTCTGCTGTGTCCAATGGGACTGCACTATATTGGACATCGTCATAGAAATCAACTCTCAATCCAGGTTCTGTGGTAGATGGTGTACATGCGCCAGCTGGTGCAGCTGCCTTAGCTACAGAAACTGACAAAGCCAATACTGGAAGAAATGATAACTTCATATTGTTTGACTTTCAAGAGATCTGAAATACATGTTAATTTATACCCCATCGATAAATTTCATCAGGGGCCTGGTTACGGTGGATTCTTTCATTAGTTTTAAATAATTACCTTCTTTGGTAATTAATTGGCCTAATTGGTATTGCATTGGTAATAATTGTGGTTCTCAATCCTGGTTTTCGTATAGCACGTTTGCATTGAAATGATAGGTGAACTCACTTTCAACTTCTTAGCTGAAATTCGTACCCAGTAATTCCGTTCATGCATTGCATGCTAAAATAAATGAAATTGAGTCCAATAAGAGAAATTTTGCAACTGTGCTACCCACTATTTTGCCACTCGAGGTTATCAATACCAGCTTCGTATCTGCAATTTTTCTGGTCCCTTCGGATACAACTCAAACCTGAAATTTTGGCCCCAACAGTTGAATTTGATCAAATACGATCTTCGATATGTATGTTCTTGCTTGTCAAAGTTTGCTGATGCCTAAAGATATGTTCAAACAGAGCACATCAAATCACGAGGGGGACTTAAGTAAGAAAGAAAGAAGAGAATCGTCTGGAGTTTCTTTCATCTCATGGCCTGTACATTAAGCAGTGTGCAATAATTGGAGAGTGTACAGACAGGAATTGAAATCCAAAGTGGAAAGACCTTGAATGGTCTTACGAATTTCCTTGCGTTATAATGGAGAACCTGCCTCCCAAAATTCAATCATAGGCTATGTTAAAAAAAGATAACAATGATTAACGGAATTAAGCAGTTCAAAAACCAGTCGGGATGTTGGATTGAACCCTGCCATAGCAGGTTATTATTGAGTATAGGGGGTCTATGTTTCCTGATTTTCAGCGTTCATAATTTCAATCACAATTCTTAAATAAGCCTGGAACTTAATTTCCAATTAGTGGATATTATTCCATTTCAGTGTCTGTGTTTTTCAGCCCAGCTGTATTTGTGTAAAATATGCGATCCGTCTTGGGGGATCCACTGCTCTGCCTTCCTTTTCCGGTTAGCACAATGTAATATTGTTTGGCTAGCCTATTGTTTGATTTATTATATCAAAATCCATTGTCGTGCTGCAGCTGCAGCATAACAATCGGAACTCGCGTACAATAATACTGGTAAATACACAGCAATTGTCATATGTCCCAATGGGGAATCGGGTTGATAAAAGGAGTTTGGTTTGCAGAATTATTTTTTACTTCCATGTCATGGCATTGTATCCCCTTATTGTTGTGACTTGAAAATATCAATAATTCCGTCTAATGCTTCGGCAGAGGTCGGAACTTGAATTTTACAGTTTTGGGGCGGACGGCTTGAATTACCAGTCTTTGTTGGAGTAGGCCATGGCGTGTTGCAATCGGCGCAGGCAGGTCGAACCGATTATGTTGTAATACGCCCATAGTCTCGAAAACTAGGAGCATAACTACCCAAAGTGATTATTATTTGCCTAATCTCGTTTCATTTGCTAAGCGGCTTTGATTTGTCCCAAAATGGAAACTCGCTAAAAGATATACCTAAATATATATATCCAGTAGCCATTAAGCCTCGTTGAGGCAATGAATTAAAAATCTGTTTTAGGTTGCTGGCAGGTAGAGTATCATGAATCCCAGTGACGGCCCATGCAACCCATTTGTGGCTTCGATGTCAATTGCTTTTAAAAGAACATCAACATTACACTAATCAACTCTGAGTTTCAAGGGAGAGAAAAGGGCCAGTCCACCATGTGTTCGGTATTCCGATAATCGGATATTTTCGAGTCCAAAGCTCATTGTGAAAATGAGCATTTGGTGGGGTGTAACACATATATTCCAGAGCCACTGATAAACCTCCTGCAGCTCGGTTGGAATTGGTTGCTAAACGAACGGTTTTGAACCAAATTGTTGAAGGGATCGAAGAAGAACATCAGAGAATTGAGCCTTGGAAAATATTTCGATGAAAGTTGAAATTTCAAGTCAGTGACATCAAAACCTATAGGGCCCAGTAGATTGAGGACCTTGTAAGTGCAAATTCGTTGAGAGGCAAGCTGCAAAGGGCTGCCTGGCTTTTACTCAAAGACAGGTCAAATGGAATGAGTCTAAAAGATTGAATCTAACAAATTGAGTCTAACAAATTGAGTTCAACAAATTGAGTTCAACAAATGAGGTCAACAAATGAGGTCAATAAATAAGTTCAAATATTACAAGCATGTCTTTGAATTATTCGGACCTTTGAGGGTCCATTAGGTCAATTGTAAAAAATTATTTAACCTCTCACATAGAGATCAAGAAATCTTCTATTTGAGGCCCGTCAATATCGCGAAACTAGCTCTGTTCACTGGTTGCAAAGATGCATCGGACATATTCAAAACCCTAACCTGATTATTAGAAGTTTCAAAAATAGGGTTACTAGACGCAACCGAAGGAAGTTAGAAAAACTAAAATTCGTGGTATTTTCCGAGTGTGTCTGTGAAAAAATATGAACGGTACGGGAATCGAACCCGTGACGGCTGCTTGGAAGGCAGCAATGTTAACCACTACACCAACCGTCCTGTTATTGAGTACTCTTGACTATTTCCAAAACATATTGCAGTTCACAATGTCCAAAAATCTTTGGCACTTCAATGGCTCTTAGCGGCTGACCTTCCTTGTAAAAAGCTCACTCCGTCCATTGATTGTTTACATTATAAATATGCCACTTGAGTCAACGCTCTCAGGACCATTTGGGTGTCCCTTAGCGAATGACTCTCCAATTCATTGTGAAGTTAGCTTTCTTTTTTAACTTGCTCTTTTGAAGCTTGGATGCCATCAAATCAATTCAGATCGATAGAAGAAATTCATAGAGAACACACAATGAGACACAAGATAAATGCTTTTCGTGTAGATTTGCGAATGTCGAATTATCTGTTCCACATATATATGTGCATAATATCGAATGCCACCAATCGCAATTATGCCATGACGAATTGTGGATATATCTAGCCCCATTTCAGACATTCAGGCCATCAAGACCGTATTTCCATTTTTAAATACCAAAGTTCTGTCTATTTGAATCTCTATTGTTGTACCACACGGCCACGTTATGAAGTAGCGAAACTGTCCTTTTGAATGTTTACATTCGACCAAACCTGATGACTGTGTTGGGGATAGATACCATCGATTTGATTTTATTACAGTGGCCTTTGTATCATTTATAGATTCGCTCTTTACATTTTACTCTTTGTGATGTAAGCAGATGGATTAGCCCTACAGTCTAGTCTCAGACCTGGTTGCTTTAAGCACTTTCTTGGTTATTTCGACCGCAACTTTAGCCTCTGTATCAACAAATTTTCTTTTCCTAGATTCAGACACCGTTTCAATAGTATTTATTTGATTTATGCCGTTGTTCAAATCACTTAAATCTGAGGCAAATAATACCGAATGGGCCCAGCCTGAATATTCCCCAAATAATTGTTTGAAAAACACTCTTATTTCATGATATATTTGCTGATTCATCGTTTTTTGATCCTTCTTTCCTTTAAACTTGAAATCTCTCATGGCTATTTGGTACACATGAGTATCCACCGGGACAATATCATGTTTATCTAGGGCCATCAAACAAATGCAATCAGCAACTTTTGGTCCAACACCATCCAACTGTAATAAAAACTGGTGCGCTTCTTCATAAGGTTCGGATCTTAGGCCATTAAGACAGTCGATCGTTATGTTGGGGAACCCCTCGTTGTCTACGAATTTACAGGCGGTCTTGTAGATATACTTGGCACGGTACCCGAATCCCAAATCTCTTAAAAGTCCCTCGGTTTCTGGTTTAGCAAGATCTTCCGGTTTAGGAAATGAATAAAGTGGTAAACCTTCGAAATCATTTATATAGGTACCGAAGTTATTACAAAGACTGTCTACCATTTTTGATATTCTTTTGACGTTATTATTGGATGAGCATATAAATGAGACGGTAGTTTCCCAAGGATCTTGTCTGAGGATCCTGATACCTGGAAATTTGATAAATGGTGAAGAAGCTATTTTCTTTCGAAAACTTTCATCAACTGAAAGCCAACTTGAATATAAATCCTCAAGACTAGTGGAAAGGGAAAAATAGTCACTTATAAACTCCAATGTGTCCTTTTCTCCTTTAGATATATTCTCTTTTTTGCCTTCTGCCACTATCCAACTATAATGTAACACGTCTTGGTCCTGTTTTAACAAGATGATACGATCGTCGATTGCAAATGACCACGTGTGGTCTATGTTTTTCCATCTAAATGTTTGCCCACATCTGAGAACCCGGGCTAACGCCACCTCCGTCAGTTTCACGGGCAAGGTTTTCCAGATCATATCCACTGTCATAATTAGTGAGATTAAAAAATTCATCGCGTTCTTATCTGACTGAAATACGTGAAGCTCTTGCCACACGAATTTAGCCTTTAATTGGTCTGTAGCGCCATTGTGACCTCTATTTAACCTTTTATCTTTCATATAGAGTTATTCCGTTATTAGGGTTTTATTTTTTCAACATATTTTTTCTTTTATTTAACTATAGATTAAGATGTATGATTGTTGCAAAAATCGCCAAAAAAAATAACAAAAAACTAAGTAATAGAGAAAATTAATCCATGGTTTATATATAGCATGTAAAGCCTAAAATAGAAGCAATTGTAACCCAGAAAAAAATACAAGAGTGTAGGTTGTGACCATAAAAAGAATGGGGCGAGCTGGGAATTGAACCCAGGGCCTCTCGCATATTTGATTTTACCCAAAGCGAGAATCATACCACTAGACCACACGCCCATTAAAAGAAATAAATTGTGGGGGCGAGCTGGGAATTGAACCCAGGGCCTCTCGCATGCTTGATTTTACCCAAAGCGAGAATCATACCACTAGACCACACGCCCTCAATTGACCCAAAAAATGACTCAGTTATAGATATTGTTGTTATTCGGAGGTAACATGGAGAGATTTACTTGACGGGAATTCTCCACTGGGGCCACTATAGCTCGACCTTGTAATCGGCAATTTTGCTTCAGACGAGCAGCTAGCTGCAATAGACGTCTGGACTCCGAAATGAATCAATTCAATTGAAAATTTGGTGTTCCGGTCTTAGCTTCGATAAAAGTAAACTATAACGAAAGTAAAACAGTTATCATAGGACGTCGACAAATAATCTTTATCGGGAATCATATGTAAGACTCTAGTTGGCTGACGAATTTAAAAAATCATTACGAGGGATGTGTTCCAATAACTTCTTGACGTCCTCTCAATGAACACACGCAAAGAAGGGACATATACAATTTGACATACGTTCAGGAAAACAGACTAACGAGCTCCAATCTGTAGAATCCGCCGCTCCAAGCCAATCGGCAAAACCAGCCAAAAGCTACCTCAAAGAGATTAGTGGTCTGTCAAGTAAATGCATTGACAGAGAAGACGTGCCTTTCCCTCAATGAGAGGGGAGAAGCAGTTGATTAGCCACAGCACCAATTACGCGAACAGAAACTCGTCTGCCATGGAAACGAAAACTCTTTAAGGGATTGAAGCCTGGAAATTCTGTAGCCAATCGACTTGGCTCTGTTCCCCTTCCAGGAAACCAACAAACGGGTGTTTACTGTATTGGCCTAGATCTACAAGGCGTGGCCACTAAAAATATTGCATCGAGTCGTTCTTTTATAAAAGTCCAGCGAGTAACGAAAATGTTATAACCGGGTAACATCTCATCTCGATATTTAAGGGAGAGAAGTTTTAAAAATTTTTTCGATCAAACGTTACAAAACTATTTCTTTTAACTTGGGCTTAATTATTAATTTTATCATTCAAGCTCTTTAGTAACACCAACCCCATTTAAAGCTTCACCATACTGGGAGGCCATATAAACGGAGTTTGTTTTACATAATGAGTGGAGAATGTGACTTGTTAGGAAAGGTTTAATGATGAAATGAAGTTTCTTCTTGCTCGGTCCGATTCGACTATGACGACAGGGTTGAAAATATGGTGATCAGGTATTATATCCCCTCGTGGGAGCTTGATTATCTTTTACTTGCCAGTAATCTACAATTCTGAAATTTTTTCAAGAAGTTAATTTTCAATGATAGATTAATTATTAAGCACAAGTTAAAAAGAATATAATCAAATGAAATACTTAAGTGATGAAATTTACCATTAACATTCGCAGTTTCCTCGGTAGCATACATAAAGAACCCATCTTAGTATGTCGGTGACCGCTGATAGACCTTCCATGGATGTCTGATAAGTATTTCATTTGATTAGAGTATTTTGTAACCATTGAGCATCTTGTTTCTCTATGGCATCCACTACTACTAGGAACTGCCGAGTCCTTTCTAGGAATGCCAGCATGATAGAGGGTTTGAAACCTAAGAATTCTGTCGTCTATTCAATTCGTTATCTAAATCTTACCTTTAACATTTGGGGCGGTTAACGGCCATTGATAAGTACCTTCTTGGTTGAAAACATACCCATGTTTGTTCAAGAATTTTCTTATATTCTTTGGGCCTTTTGAACCGTAAGGATATATTTCTGGCTGAGGACCGTCGGGTGACTCTAAGTAATTCAATAACGGAGTAAACAATCCCCAACTGATGGACAATTCATCGTCTCTAACGAAATTAGAATGATTACCCAAGAAACAATCTCTGATTAAAGCTTCATAAGCCTCTGGGATCCAAAAGTCTTTTGAATATCTTGTGGCATAGCTTAAATCCAATTCAGTCAATGATGTCTCGGTTGAGATACCTGGAATTTTCGAGTTGATCTTCATGTAAATGGCTTCATCTGGTTGGATTCTGATAACCAATTCGTTGTTTTGGATTTCCTTGAACATTCCTTTGGCAACGGGTTTGTATTGGACCCTAATCTCAACCTTTGACTCATCTAATGCTTTTCCAGCTCTTATAACAATAGGAACGCCGTCCCATCTTTCGTTGGAAATCTTCAAGCCTAATGCAGCGTAGGTGATACACTTTGAATTTGGATCAACGGTATCATCATCCAAGTATCCTGGCTTTGAGCCGTCTTCACTTTTACCGTATTGACCGATGAGAATATCATCGTGGTCGAAGGTTTCAATAGCTTTCAAAACTTTAACCTTTTCATCTCTGATAGCTTCAGGATCAAATGAGATAGGTCTCTCCATAGTTAACAAAGTCAAAACTTGAAGGATATGATTTTGCATGACATCTCTGATGATACCAATGGAATCAAAATAACCTCCTCTTCCTTCGGTACCAAAAGCTTCTTTGAAACTAATTTGAATTGATCTGATGTGTTTAGCATTCCAAGCAGCATTCAACAACTCATTACCAAACCTCAAAACCAATAAGTTCTTGACCATTTCCTTTCCTAAGTAATGGTCGATTCTGTATAATTCTTCTTCCGTGAACAAAGGTGCCAATTCCTTTTGTAATTGATTTGAACTTTCTAAATCATGACCAAAAGGTTTCTCGACGATCAATCTCAACCTGCCGTTTGAAGGGTAAACATTTTCCTTCAAATTTTTACCAACAGTTGCAAATACTGAAGGTGGCAAAGCCAAATAGAACAATCTCTCATTTTTGGCTTTTGATTTATGTTCGTTTTCGTAGGCTTCAATTTCTTTTTTCAAGGCTTGGTATCCTTCAGGAGTATCATAAGGACCATGAATATAGGTACACAATTTTAAAAATTCGTCGATTTTTGATTTTTGTTCATCTTTTTTAATTTTGAAATGTTCGGAGATTCTAGCCTTGAAATCTTCATCGGACAATTTAGATCTGGCATAACCGATGATCTTGACGGTTGGAGGTAACTCGCCTTCTCTGAACAAGCCGAATAAAGCGGGAAAGGTTTTCTTTTTGGCCAAATCACCAGAAGCCCCGAATACAACAATTGAAGTATAATCACCAAATGAGTCGGACATATTTAACTAGTAGGAGTATTCGTTGTGGTTAACTTCCAATGGGTTTCAAATGATTAGGATTCGAAACTAAGACAGTCTAAAATGGTGTTCAAACAATTGATTCAGTCAATGCCAATTATATGAAACAGGTTATGAATTTGAAAAATTGGTAACTCAGAAGTTCAAGATTCAAAATTGAGAAAAATTCGGGATATTTTAATTGCTGAATATACTGTGATTATCAAAAAATCGCTGTAATTCGGAGTAAAAAAGAACACTTATTTTCGTGGTTAATATGAGCGTCGGCGAGTGAAATATATAGAAAAATACCTAGATCTATCTCCGGTTATAGAGGGAATTCCTTATATTTGGAACGGTCACCAAAGATTATTAATTGCATCATTACGGGAGAACGACATTTTTTGTTGGGAAAGTTCCGATACTGACTAATGGTCGAAATAGGTATTACAGGAATTTTTTTCCGGGATTTGAAAGACTAATTATGGAGCAGTGTATACCGGCAGCAAGCGAGAGTGTGATAGAGACCGGACAATAGTCAGAGAGCTTTCCATTAGACCTCACGGGATAAACGATTCCTTGTGCGGCAAGTTGGAGTAAGATCGGAGAAATCTCAATTGGGATTGTCGCGGATTACTGAAGACCACCGAGATGCGGGCGAGAATCAACGTTAATTATTTATACATTGTCTAATCGGTGAAACTTACTTTTTTGGCAGCATTCTCGGTGTCCGATGCTGATGTTGGTTGATTGGTTTCGGTCAAAGCTGGAGCATCCGTCTTGAATTCTTGACTTTTTGATTTATCATCTTCTTCGTCTCCTATTTTAAACATTTCCTCATCATCTTCATAATTTGGTAGTGCCTCGCCATTCAACTGGTCGTATAATCGGTTTCGTTCCTCATCTAGATCAAAGTCGTCGTCATTCCTTTGTCCTAAATCCAATGAATCGGGTGAACTATCGACTTCGCTGTCACTGTAGTCCTCTCCCGGAATTATGTCGAATTCGTATTCATCTCTTCTCCGTCTCCTTCTGGAGCTTCCTGGAGTTTTGTGATACTTCATAATAACCATAAGGATCACAAATCCAACAACTACGAGCGCCATGAAATAGAACCCTTTGTGGTCTTTGATCACCTTCTTTTTACCTTCTTCGTCACTTTCATCTCCTTCGTCGACATTCTCTTCATCAGGATTGCTGGCGCCTCCTTCTTTATTCTCAGGGGTTCCAGATTGTGTGCTCTCAGCTGGACCGCTTATGCTGGACGAGCTGGGGCCGACAGGAATGGAAGATGTGGATGGCCGCGGTTCCACAGAGGTAGAAGCAGGTTCCGAGGGGACTTCCAATCTGTCTCTTCTTACCTTTGCATAATCGACGTCAATATCGAACTTCTCTGCCTTATCGGCGTCTTTAGTCTCACCGAAGAACCTCAACTGCCAGTCTACAAACTCAACAGTGTTACCGTTACTCTCTTTATCGTTGAACACTTCAATTTTCCATTCTCCAATTCCTCGTTCACCCCAGTGAGCCACAGACAGAAAAGTCCAATTACCGAAGCCTTCTCCGCTCAAATCACGACGTCTGAATGTGGCCAAATCACTGATGACACCAGATGGTGAGATTAATCTCACACCCACTTGACCTCTGAAGCTGGCTTTGATATTAACTGTGACCGTGACATGTTCGATTCTTTCCAAGTTCATAATATCCAAATCTCTACTGGTGATAGTTAGTGAGGATTTCAATATTTTGCTCTTGTCAATCGAGGTTGGGCCGTCAATTTGAATCTTCTCCCTTACTGGGATAACATCACTATAAAACCAACCCTGTGGTTTGACATTGGACCAAGTCTCGGCAAATTTAGCCATCTGGTAAGCATCAATCTTACCGTAACCGTATTTGTGAGAGTATTT
Source organism: Yamadazyma diospyri (assembly GCA_030579195.1). Classification (NCBI taxonomy): domain Eukaryota; kingdom Fungi; phylum Ascomycota; class Pichiomycetes; order Serinales; family Debaryomycetaceae; genus Yamadazyma; species Yamadazyma diospyri. The sequence continues at coordinate 113,730 of JAKUAE010000032.1, read as the reverse complement.
TCGGTTTAAAGCCGTTATTTGATAATGCCCGTCTTCCTCATTGATGGGAACGCTACTCAAAGCGGCAACATATTGCATGTCCCTCCATGTTAAGTTGGGGTTGACCTGTAAAACCAACGAGAAGATACCGGCAGCCAACGGGGCAGCAGCCGAAGTACCGCCATGTTTATCAGTACATTTGCCGTGAATATCAGTGGTGTGAATATGTTCGCCAGACCCTGAAGAGTAGGTTACAACCATGACTGCAGAACATGCCTCGGCATAACTTGGATGGAGCCCTCTGTAGTCAATTGCTCCCACAGTAATTGAATAAATTGAGTTGGTGTACCCATCGAAGTTACAAGAATCCTCCTGTCTTCCCCCATTACCCGAAGCAAATACGTAAATGGCCCCTTTGTTCTTTCTCCCGTCTTGAATACCTTTGATCATAGCTTTTTTGACTATTTGCTCGGGTGCCGAAACAGTTTTCCCGTCATCGGTGGGACCCCAGGAACAAGAATAAATGTCGTTGACATCTAAACCGTAGATCATGGCTGAAGCTTCTTCTGCTGCGGTGATGGTGCCCGATAATATCCTCACACCACTGATTTGAGACTCATAAGCCACACCGACACCACAAACGTCGTTTTTGGCCGCAGCGATCTCGGCAGCACATCTAGTACCGTGGTAGTCATTCCATAATCTTGGTTTGGGTAGTTCAGTGTTATCGTTAAAGTCCCAAGACCCCTTAGCGTTGAAATTCTGTTTCAAATCCTCACTTTCGAAATCCAATCCGTCATCAATAATAGAAGTCACAACACCTTTCCCGGTGATGCCTTCGTACCATAACCCTGTGACATTCACGTCATTTCCAGGATATTGGGTATTGACCAAATGCCACTGTTCCTGGAATATTGGATCGTTGATTTCCAATTTGTCAATCACGTCTTTCAATCCTAGTTGAGACGAGTCTACAGGAATAAACTCCCGGTTGTCTACCAGTACGGGCGCTCTTTTCTTTAATTCTTTAGGCACCAACATGTGGATGGCGTTCAAGTCTCTATTATCTAGCAAAGCATCGTACTCTTCGAAGAAGTCGTTATGTCTTTTGATCAAATTATCCTCGTTTGAGTTGTAATTACCCAAAAACTGGTTGTGTTGATGAGTTTTCGGCAAGCTGAATACAAAGTGGTTATCTAAACCGTAAACCGAGTGCTCAAACCTGTAGTCCTTGTGGTTGGATATAAACTGACTTAAAGGCACATTACTGACGGTGGTGTTTAATTCCACTATGAAGTAATTCTTGTTCTCGTAATCCCTGGTTGGAACTTGAAACCCATACAGACCAGATATGACGGCCAATACGGCCACTATCGTCCTAAGTAAGATCATATTCCTCGTTTTTTCGACTCCGCCTGTCAAGTTTATGGGAAGTGCAGTGTAGCGTAGATTTTCCAGCAGAATTCGCGTTTTGGTCCACTGATGATTTCGACTAAGGTATGCGGAGTACTTTTGCTATGGTGGACACAGGCAGCGACGGCAATGGACATGGATTCCGAGGGACCTAAGGAGTTCCATCCAATCAATCCGGAGTCAAAGAGCTTCCATTGGATAACGACACTTGCGGTTCTCTTGATCTTGCCGTCTGCCGCATCAGCATTAGCTTTCGCCAATAGGTTACATTTGTCGCTATTGTTAAATGTAATACTGACGGGATACTCGGTCTTCGAGAGTTTGTTTCTTGATTTTCCCGACAACACCGATAACCACGAGAACCGGACAAGTAAGGGGACTTCGTGGTTCCTCAGTGTGTTATTGGGAGCTACCATATTCGTTGGCTCGTTGATAAATGGGTCAAATATAATTATAAACAAATACTACCCCCATTTGGCGTCAGATTCTTCGAAGAGCCGAAGCGTGGTCATGATGAATATCTACAAATACTTGACGTTTGTTGCGGTTTTGACAGGGTGGGTGAGAGTCTGTATGGCGCCAATTGCGTTATTCGGGTTTTGCTACGGAAAGCATACGGGCCAGTGCATCGCGCATGGCATTATGGGTACTGCGTTCATTGTCTACGGATTTGCGTTGTGTTTGATTCTTGTTATTCCGTGGTATAGGAAAAGAACTGGAGGAAAACCCCAGGAATTTTATGATTCTTTGGTCATGTGTCTTTGGGGGATAGTAAATACCTTCACCGAGCACCGGTGGGGAAAAGAGCCTTGGAATATGGGCGACTACGATCACACGAGTATGGGGATTGTCTGGTGGTGCGGTGGGTTGTTGGGGATGTGGTTGTCGAGAAAAGACCAGAGATCATTTGTCCCAGCATTGTTGTTGATTTACACAGGATGGTCCATGTCTCAGCACGTGCAACATTTGGAAATATCCACTAAGGTTCATGCGATGTTTGGTATTGTTTTGATGGGCAGTGGATTTAGTAGAATAATCGAAATCCTGTTCGTGTTGAAAGATAAGTATTTCAGTGATAACGGTAAGATAATATCATTCCAGTACTTTCCGCCGTTTTGTCTCGTATTGTCGGGGGTGATGTTTATGGGAGCAAACGAGGAGCAGTTAATCTTGGTGCACGATTTGGGTGCTCCATATGCTTCTTATGTTTTGATAGTCGTTGGTGCTGGGTTTATGATATTCTTGTGGCTACTTCTATTGATCAATTTCTACTTGAGATTGGTCGGGTGTGACGAGGATGGAGAGCTCGGCGAATTTCCCCAGGCCTATCAAACCATAAACCCCGAGGATGTTACTCAATTTGAACTTGATGACCTATCAGAGGAGGAAACTCCCCAATCGAGAGATTGAGGCAGATGGTCATGTGACAATCACGATTTCTGCCTTCAGCTTATGAACAATAATAAATATACCGGTATCGCAAATCATTTCCTTCCCCCTCTTTCACATATCGGTTTGTCTCGGATAATTTCACCATTTGTAGCAGCCACTTATGTGCAGGCGCAAATGTAAGCACTAATTAGTCAGATCGCAAAAATCTTATCACATCGCACTAACCTAATGAGTGCAATACTATCGGCAGACGACCTAAACGATTTTATATCACCGGGGGCTGCTTGTATAAAGCCTCCAACAGAGAGCAAACCTGCAGCTTCCGAGGGAGACAACCTTGAAGTTGAAGTCCACATAGACAGTGAAGGGAATGGGCTGGAAGTGTCAAAGATAGATGGAACAACCACTAATTTGTCAGCTGCTCAAATATCGTTAGCCGATTGCCTAGCGTGTTCGGGGTGCATCACATCAGCAGAAGAGATATTGGTAGCTCAGCACTCTCACGAAGAGTTGTTGAAAGCCTTGAAAGAGAATAATAACAAGCAATTTGTTGCCAGTATATCTCACCAATCAAGAGCATCACTAGCCACTGCCTTCAATTTGACGGTGGAGCAGATAGATAGATTATTGATCAACCTATTTATCAACCAAATGGGATTCAAAGCCGTCGTCGGTACGTCGTTGGGCAGGAAGTTATCTTTAATCAACGAATCATTCAATATCATCAAAAAGAAGGAGGCTGACGTAGAGGGTCCAATCCTTTCATCAATATGTCCGGGGTGGGTCCTATATGCTGAAAAGACTCATCCTTACATTTTGCCCAAATTATCCGATGTCAAGTCTCCTCAACAAATAACTGGTTGTTTGTTGAAGAACTTGATGTCAGAACAAATGAATGTCAAAAAAAATGGAATTTACCACTTATCGATCATGCCTTGCTTCGATAAGAAGCTAGAAAGCGCAAGACCGGAGAAAGATGCAGAGGAAGATTTCAAAGATGTCGATTGCGTGCTCACCGCAAAGGAATTGATTACCTTGTTGGAATCTCATAAGGATTTATTCCAATTGATTCCACCTAATGTTAATGATATCGTGAACTCCACCATACCCATTTCGGAATTGTACAAGAAAGCAGCTCCAAGAAACTGGCCGTTACTTGAATTTTCTTGGTCCAATGATAGTGGGTCAACTTCAGGTGGTTATTCATACAATTATTTGAAGCTCTTGCAGAAACACTTGATAATGAAAGACCACAACATGGCCGAAGAAAATTTTGAAATCAAAACTATAACCGGTAAAAACTCCGACGTTTACGAAATGAGGCTTTATTACAACAACGAAAAAGTTGGAGGTGCAGCTGTCGTGAATGGATTCAGAAATATTCAAAATTTGGTCAGGAAATTCAAACCAGGCCAAGCACCGAAAGCGAAAGCGAACCCATTGGTTGCTAGAAGAAGAGCAAGAATGAAGAGCTCCTCTAATAAACCCAATTCGGAAGAAGAACAAGCAGACCCCTCAAGCTGTGACTACGTGGAAATTATGGCATGTCCCAATGGTTGTATAAATGGAGGTGGTCAAATCAGCCATCCTGTAGATGTACTTGAGAAAGATTGGTTATCCAGTGTTGTTGCCAATTACGAAACTATAACTGCATTGGATTTAGATTTAGACATGAACTCCTCAACTTTAGTCAATGACATCATTTCATGGAGTGAACAATTCACGGAAAAGTTCCGTGTGAATGAAAATAGACTATTCAGAACATGGTTCAAAGAGGTGCAAAAGCCTACTGATCCCAACCAAATTTTGCTAGGGGCAAAATGGTAGATAGAAAGACGACTTAATGAACGGATTTACTTCAGACTCAGGTTCTCTCATTGTATCGCTTATCAACTTTATTTGGGGCACTCGAGCGGCTTTATTCTAATGTTTGTACAAATGCCACAATCAACACCCATGAATCGAGCTACTATGAGCAATTTATTAAGGCCCGAAAGTATACAATGTGACAAAGCAATGTGCTGTTTGGTGCGACTTTCCCGCATAGTATTTACGTGAGTAGTCACTTATAGCTTTGGAAATCAAACCTTTGAGTCTACGACATTCGAAGCCCGATAGAGTAAGAACTTGTTCTTAAGTCTCATAGTTGATTATTTGCACCTTATCAACTAATCCTGGAATCCGAGGGAACAAAAACACAACAACAACAATCGTATCACAAACATTGAATCTGTCACCTGAATGCAAATATAGCAACCCACTGCAATCGCCGTCCACATAATTGATGTCAGGATCTAGCGAACTCCCGCTGTGGGTGTACAGTTTATCTTTTTACTCGTCAATCATCTCATCGTGGATAGTTGTAGTATCAATTGTGTTGCATCTATTAAATTACCGGAAACCTTTCCAACAAAGGTTGATGATACGAATTCAGTTGATAATACCGTTATTTGCGCTATCATGCTATTGTATGCTTATAAACTCTGAGTCTGTTTTCAACAGGTTCATTTTGGAGCCCACACGAGAAATCTACGAGGCATTTGTGATCTATACCTTTTTCTCATTGTTGACTGATATGTTGGGTGGTGAAAGAAAAATTATCATCAAAACCAGCGGCAGAAAACCCGTGAGTCATCCAGGGTTGTTGAAATACATTTTTCACGATATTGATATTTCAGATTCAACGACATTTCTTGTGATAAAAAGAGGTATCCTACAATATGTGTGGCTTAAACCTTTCCTTTGTTTCGGAACCTTACTCACAGAGTTTCTTGGGGTATACAACATCAACAATATTAGTGTCGAATCAATTTACCTTTGGCTAATGATTTTCTATAACATCAGTGTAAGCATGTCGCTTTATTGTTTGGCAATTTTTTGGAAGATCCTTTGGGATGACCTTAAGCCATTCAATCCTGTTGGTAAATTTTTATGTGTGAAGTTGATAATTTTTGCTTCTTACTGGCAAGGTATTATATTGGCAATCTTTAGCTACTTCGGATTGATTCCGGGTTCCGAAAATACCGATACCTCCAAAACCAATACCAACATTGGATTATCGATCCAAAATGCGTTACTATGTTTCGAGCTAATATTTTTTGCTATTGGCCATTGGGTCTCATTCAGTTACAAGCCTTTTACCCTATCGAAAATTCCAAATGCCAGACTAAGGTTTTATTACGCTGTCAGGGATATGTTCGGCATCAAAGATTTGATTCAAGACTTCAAGCTCACATTTTACGGGGATTACTACAAAAATTACAAGATTTTTGACTCAGTGAATGCTTCAGTGCAACATCCTTCATCGAAGGCTCGAATGAAAAAAATAAATCAAGGATTAAGGTACCACTACGATGGTAAACATAAGCATTGGATAACACTCAATCAAGCCGACAATAAATCCATAGTTGAAAATGCCACCATAGGTGGCGATTCTTTGTATGCCCCCTCAGAAGCCGCTTCCACCAAGGGCCTTTATCCTAACTCACCGAGACTAAGCGGATCGGCCCCGACGTCACCTACCATTGGATCATCGATAGGTTCTGGCTCAGAAGCGCTCGGAGGATTTTCCATCACAGAGAACCTCAATAACGACGAATTCAATTATGATAGCGAGATGTTGGAAGAAGATGAAAGCTACTACCATATGGCTTATAACGTGATCAACAACTATAGGGTAGACCAAAACGAAGTTAAGCAGTTGATAAAGTATCCTGTTGTAGAAAACATAGTAGGCAGTCATTTATATGGGTACAAGGTCAAGAAATTAAGAGAATCCCGCAAATCACTGGTGGATAGAGGAAGAAGCTTAAACAGGTCGCCATACAATAACTACGGGAGCGTGTGAGGTTAGAAGCGAAACAATTTCAATATGTACAAGATCTATTCGTTACTATCTACTTTTACTTTCTACTCTTCGATTTTGAACAGATACAACGAATCTAATTCATCTTCACTGATCTTTTCTTTGGTATTCTGCGAAAGTTTTTGAGGCTTTTCCTTCTTAGGTTTGATAACCTTCGTTTCTTTTGATGGTTCCTTGGGTGGTGCAGGAAAACAGGTTAAAATCATTAGCTTATTCATTGATCCTCTCTCTTCGAATTTGGTACCGGCCTCTTCCAAGATATTCTTGAGTTCCTCCAAAACCAATTGCCTTCTCTTTAAATCCAAGGGTTTAGCTGCCCTGGTTTCTCCACCTTCATCGATACTTTCTCCCGCTAATACTTTACTCACGGCCACCTGACTTGCTTTGTGGGTATCGAGATAGATGAAAAATTTTTCTCCTTTGCTGATACGTTTCAAGATTTCCGACCTTTTCTGAGCATTCAAGTCTCCCAAACTGATGTTCCAAGACAAATTTATCGACTTGGCGCCACTTCTCTTCCGGTCCGCTTTTTTACTGGACTGTAACGCTCTTAAAGCCTTTTTACTCCCTCGTTCAATCAACTCTTGTTCGATCAACTTGGCCTTCTCCTCATTGAAATCTTGTAGCATATGCATGTATGCGACCTTCTTTATCATCACCACCTCCTTGTTGGGGACTATTTGTATTCCCTCTGAAGCAGGATCTAGCTCATTAATTATATCCGCGAGATGTCTGGTTTCGAGCTTTCCCTTGTCAACAAACTGGACTTTGAATCCATTGTCTAGTTCCCTGATCTTGTTAATAGTATGGGTGAAGACCTCCTTACCTTTGGCCGAAAAGTGCTGCAAATTAAATGTCTTGTGGCCTGTTTTGTGGGTTAACTTTTTAAATCCGCCAGATGGTTTCTTATCGAATTTCGGTCTTGAAGACCAGGAATTTGCTCGATTCAAGAACATGCAGCTACCAGAGTAGCTTCTGGTCCAATTTTGTAACTTCACAACCCGAAAATCAGCGCCTGCTCTACTGGGAAGGTGACTATTACACAAGGTTCTTATCAAACCGTTACACTTCATTGTCGCACTCTTTGCACATCTTCGCAATTTGCACCTCATTAGTAACTTGTTTTAACAAAAGCTAGAGTGAGCAACAGGTACACCAAGGAGAACATGACTAGTACAGTTCTTTTGAGGCGAGATGGAATCAGCGAGCCTTTCAATAAGAGCAGGCTTCTGGCGTTCTTGCGCAAGTTGACTTACAATCTAGACAGCGATTACATAGATATCGATAAATTGGTAGATAGCATCTGTTTGGCGATTCCTGAAAAGATAAAATTAGAAGAACTTTACGAATACGTTGCTGAGCTGATAGCATCAAGAGTGATACATCACCCAGATCATGCAATATTAGCAGGGAGGGTTGAAGCGAGGAAATTGCAGAAGTTAGTGAGTGCCTCATTCAGTGATAATATAGAGAGATTGTATAATAGGCTCAACAAACAGACCGGAGAAGCTACCCCGTCAATAAGCGAAACCGTGCTTGAAGTTACCCGGTTTAACAAAGAGATCTTGGATAACTGCATCAGGATGAAGAGCGATCTCGATCTATCATATTTCGCAATCAAAACTTTGGAGAGATCATATTTGTTACAGGTAGATGACGTTATAGCTGAAACCCCACAATATTTGTTTTTGAGAGTTTCCCTTGGGATACATGGCGATGACATTAACAAGGTAGTGGAAACCTATGATATGATGTCGAAAAAGTACTTCATTCATGCTTCGCCAACTCTTTTCAACAGTGGGACTAACTACAATTTCCTTAGCTCGTGTTTCTTGTTGGCCATGGAAGAGGATTCAATCGACGGCATTTACAAAACCTTACACAAAACGGCGATGATATCTAAGTCTTCTGGAGGCATTGGCTTACATGTCCATAATATAAGGGCAAACGGATCTAATATAGCCTCATCGAACGGTAAGTCGAGTGGATTGGTGCCAATGTTGCGGGTATTCAATAATACTGCCAGGTATGTCGACCAAGGAGGTAATAAGAGACCGGGTGCGTTCGCTATATACCTTGAACCATGGCATGCTGATGTATGTGATGTTCTTGATTTGAGGAAGAATTACGGGAAAGAGGAAATGAGGGCTCGAGATTTGTTTTACGGCCTCTGGGTGCCTGACTTGTTTATGGAGAAGGTTAAGGCGAATGATGACTGGTGTTTGTTCAGTCCTGATACCTGTCCTGGGCTCTCAGATTGTTACGGAGAAGATTTCAAACGATTGTACGAAAAATACGAGGCTGAAGGGAAATACAAGAAGAAAATCAAAGCTCAAAGTTTGTGGCTCAGTATTTTGGAATCTCAGACAGAGACAGGAGGCCCTTACATTTTGTACAAGGACGCTTGTAATGACAAATCGAACCAAAAGAATTTGGGTGTCATCAAATCATCTAATCTTTGTTGTGAGATAGTTGAATATTCTTCTCCCGAAGAAACAGCTGTTTGCAATTTGGGATCGTTGGCTCTTCCTTCTTTCATCAAAGAAACTGATGATGAATTGACGTTCGATTTCAGAAAACTTCATCGAGTGACTAAAGTTTTGGTAAGAAACTTGGATAAAGTGATCGATGTGACGAAATATCCCATCAAAAGCTCTCAAGTGTCAAATTTGAGACATAGGCCTATTGCGGTAGGAGTACAAGGTTTAGCAGATGTATTTGCAATATTAAGATTGCCGTTTGACTCAAACGAGGCTAGGATATTGAATATTCAAATCTTCGAAACCATTTATCATGGCAGTATTGAGGCATCAATAGAACTCGCCAAAGAAAAAGGAAGATATTCATCGTTTGAAGGATCTCCGGCCTCCAAAGGGTTATTTCAATTTGATTTATGGAAACATCAACCTTCAAATCTTTTTAATGATTGGGATAACTTGAGAGCAGACATGGTGAACATCGGACTAAGAAATTCTTTACTTGTAGCCCCAATGCCAACAGCGTCCACTTCACAAATCTTGGGCTTCAACGAGTGCTTCGAGCCATTTACTTCTAACATTTATAATCGAAGAGTTATATCGGGCGAATACCAGATTGTTAACAAGTATTTGATTAAGGATTTGGTGGATTTGAATCTTTGGAACAAATCTATGAAGGAGAAAATTATGCTAGGTGACGGGTCTATTCAACACATTGAAGAGATTCCCCAGGATATCAAAGACCTATACAAAACAGTTTGGGAAATATCACAGAAGGTGATAGTGGATATGGCAGCGGATAGAGGTAAATTCATTGACCAACTGCAAAGCATGAACATTTATATGAAAAATCCCACCTTCGCCAAACTAACCAGTTGTCATTTTTATGCCTGGGAAAAGGGGCTCAAGACAGGAATGTATTATTTGAGGACCCAGGCAGCGTCAAAAGCCATACAGTTCACAGTTGAACAGCAGAATAAAGAGCTGCAGAATAAAGAGCAAAATAAGGAGCCACAAGAGTTCAAAATGAACCACCCTAAGACGCCCACTCTCAAAAGAAAGAAGTATCATAAGATGGAAGAAAGTATCTCCAGTTTTAAGAGATTCCAAGGCGGAAATGTTACACCCGAGTCGCAGCTCGGCACCCCGGTGCTAGATGGTCCAAGCATCTATGATGATACTATAAGGGCTTGTAATATAGAGGATAGAGAAAGTTGTGAATCATGCCAGGGTTGATTCGATGTAAATAATTTGTATGATATTAGGCTAGAAATATGTATATAGACAAAACCTACTTGTTGTCTACCTTCTCTGTAGCTTCCTGTTAGCGAAATCGGATACTTGCCTTACCCCATCGGGAGTGACGAAGAACTTTTTTTGGTTGTTGTCTGACCAAACAAGAACTCCAATCTCCGATGCATAATTACGAAGTATCTCATATTCTTTTTGATTAGAGAACTCCTTGAAAAGAAATCCTTCAAAGGTCTGGATTCTATCCATTTCCAACTGCCATAGCTTTATTTGATCAACTACATTCGGAGGTAGAATTTCAAACTTATGTTGGGTTGTAGTAGACGATGCCTCAGTGCTAGGATTAACACCATTTATATTGTTGCTGGCATCGAATTCGATCTTTTTGTCGAGCTTTTCCTGGGCTAATAACCTCATTTGCGGATGTGCATGGGTTTCTAGGAATTTGATGATCTGGTCTGCAGTAATTCCATTATATAGTGCATGTCTGATGGATTCTCTGGTGATCTGTCCCAACACCATATTAGAGAACCTCGTTTTTAGTTGTACAAACAAGTTTAGTATCGCTACTTCCAAAGGACTGTTGGTATATGCGTAAAGTTTGAAGTTAGTTTCGAGGATGATAGAGCCATTTTGTTTGGAGGATGTTTCCGAGGCTTCTTCTTGAACATTGGAGTTGGCTTTGTCTATGGCCATTGCCGGGGTTTGCAAAGAATTAGAATCAGATGTCAAGGTGGTGGCTAACCTAGTCGGATAAAACTTCTTGGAGCTTTCTGACCTCTGATATACCAAGCCGTAGTCCTTCAAATCCGTCAACATCTTTATTTGCGTGTCACTCAATGCAGACACGGAATAGCTCTTGCCGAGTTCCAACGATCCCAACATGAATATGAAATTCAAAACATCAACGGGGTCCATATTCAACTCCTGAGTCAAATTCAAATATTGCAATAGTAAAGTCCATATCTGAGCGTTTATATCTTGCAATAAGAACTGGAAACCTACGTTGGTAATTTTCAAATCTCTTCCACTACCTTCCATCAACCCACCCAGTTTCAATAAAGACAAAACCGACCTTGAGGGGGTGATGGACAATTCAGTGCCCACCATAAAATGCAATATAGTCTCCCATTTCGTGGAGGCGAAATTGTGGAGAAATTTCAAGTCAATGTTCTGGTTATCAGTTGTTGATGTTAATATCCCGAAGGCGTCGGGGGTTTGGCTGCCAGTTAGGCAATCTCGGAAATTTTTTCTGAAAACTGGGTGCAATCGTATGAACTGACCACTGTTATCATCTTCGATCAAATGCAAGGCTTTCATTCGTTTCAAGGCTTCGTATTGATAGATTCTGGCATTAGGTCGGCACCACTTGTCCAAGTCTTTCAACGCCACAGGTTTCTCGTAGAATAGCATCGTCATGATATAGAACTTTGCTATAGGTGGTAGTAACCTGAATATGGATAAACAGGTGGCCGGAGCTTCATACAACCTCGATTGAATGGTGCTCGGAAGACCTTCCAAATGTTCAATGACAGTGAACTTGAACGAGCTGCTTGACGACATGATACAGCGATAATTACTAAACTATCACCTCGTCCCTGTCAAACCCCAAACTTTGAGTGCGCGAAGTCTGAGATCAAATCTGAAAAATTTTGAGAAGAGACGGAAAAATTTTAGTAAGCCCTCAAGTATATCATGGCTGGGAAACGAAAAATCTCTCAAATCGGCAAGGATGGAGTGGCTGCAGACCAGGCGTTCCAGTCCTTGTTACAAGAGGATTACAAGGGGAAGAAACTCACCGATGAAGTCAACACAGCTGAGGACAAATGGAACTTATTACCTGCTTTCTTAAAAGTCAAAGGGTTAGTTAAACAGCATCTTGACTCATTCAATTACTTTGTCGACACAGATTTAAAGAAAATCATCAAAGCCAACGAATTGGTGTTGTCAGATGTGGATCCTGAGTTCTATTTGAAGTACCTCGACATCAGGGTGGGACACAAATCCTCGAATGTACAAAGCAACAAACCTGTTCCCAAAGAGGTCAATTTGGTGCCTCACCATTGCAGATTGAGGGATTTGACGTATTCTGCACCTATATATGTGGATGTGGAGTACACTAGAGGTCGGAAGATCATTGTACATAGGGACTTGGAAATAGGGAGAATGCCCATTATGTTAAGATCCAATAAGTGTTTGTTAGATGGCATCGATGACAAGCAAATGGCTATTTACGACGAGTGCCCTTTGGATCCAGGGGGATATTTTATCGTCAATGGTACTGAGAAGGTGATTTTGGTTCAGGAACAATTGTCGAAGAACAGAATCATCGTCGAAGCTGACGAGAAAAAAAATATTGTTCAAGCATCGGTCACCTCCTCCACTCACGAACGTAAATCCAAGACCTATGTTATCACCAAGAATGAAAAGATATACTTGAAGCATAACTCCATTAGCGAAGATATCCCTATTGTGATAATATTGAAGGCTGCAGGGATAGTGTCTGATTTGGAGATATTACAGTTGGTATGTGGGGAGGATCCTAACTATCAAGACTTGTTCGCCATAAACTTCGAGGAAGCAGCCAAAATGGAAATCTTCACCCAACAACAAGCATTGCACTATGTGGGAAGAAGAGTTAAAACCATTAGAAGAGCAGGAGCTCCCAAGTTGTCACAACTCCAAGAAGGTATCGAGGCTATTGCCACTACTATCATTGCCCACATCACGGTAGCTGACTTGCAGTTCAGAGAAAAAGCATTATACATCGCCATGATGACGAGAAGAGTATTGATGACTATGCATAATCCTAAAATGGTCGATGACAGAGATTATGTTGGTAACAAAAGATTGGAATTAGCCGGTCAATTGATGTCATTATTATTCGAAGATTTATTCAAGAAGTTCAATTCGGACTTCAAGGCCAATATTGATAAGATATTGAAGAAACCAAGCCGAGTCTCAGAATTCGATGCTTTATTATCGATCAATATTCATTCTAATAATATCACCATGGGTATGAACAGAGCCATTTCTACCGGTAACTGGTCGTTGAAACGTTTCAAGATGGAAAGAGCTGGTGTTACTCATGTGTTGTCAAGGTTGTCGTACATTTCAGCTTTGGGAATGATGACAAGAATCTCATCACAATTCGAAAAATCCCGTAAGGTTTCTGGTCCTAGGGCTTTACAGCCTTCGCAATTCGGTATGTTGTGTACCTCTGATACTCCGGAGGGAGAAGCATGTGGTTTGGTCAAAAACTTGGCCCTCATGACGCATATCACCACAGACGATGAGGATGAACCCATCAGAAAGTTGTGTTTCGTATTGGGCTGTGAGGATATTTTGGAAGTTGATTCAGCAATGTTGCATTCCCAGGGAAACTTCGGTATTTACCTTAATGGTACCTTAATTGGTACCACCAGATTTCCAGCTAAATTTGTGTCAGATTTCCGTACCCTCAGAAGAACAGGTAAAATTTCTGCTTTTATTTCAATCTACACTAACACTCATCAAGCTGCAGTGCATATTGCCACCGACGGTGGAAGAATCTGTAGACCCTTGATAATTGTCGATAAAGATAACAAATCGAAGGTAAAAGCCAAACATTTGAAAAAGTTGAGTCAAGGAGTATGGGCATTTGACGATTTCTTGAATCATGGGTTGGTGGAGTACTTGGATGTAAATGAAGAGAACGATTCTTTGATCGCCATTTACGAAAGAGATCTAATTGATCCTTCTAAGACCAATATCACCCATTTAGAGGTTGAACCCTTCACTGTGTTGGGTGCAGTGGCTGGTTTGATTCCTTATCCACACCATAATCAGTCACCCAGAAATACCTATCAATGTGCGATGGGTAAGCAAGCAATTGGTGCAATTGCTTATAATCAGTTCAGAAGAATCGACACCTTGTTATACTTGATGGTATACCCACAGCAGCCAATGGTCAAAACGAAGACGATTGAGTTGATTGACTACGACAAATTGCCTGCAGGCCAAAATGCTACCGTGGCAGTGATGTCGTACTCAGGATACGATATTGAAGATGCGTTAGTGTTGAACAAGGCTTCTATCGATAGAGGGTTTGGAAGATGTCAAGTCTTGAGAAAAAACACTGTTACCTTGAAAAGGTATCCAAATCATTCCAAGGATATTTTGAGTGGAATGAGAGTCGATGCCGACGAGAAGCCAATTTTACCACATGCTTCTTTGGGCCCCGACGGCTTGGGAGAAGTTGGAATGAAACTCGAAAATGGTCAAGTTTACGTCAATAAGTGTGTTCCTACCAATGCAGGAGAGTCAGTGTTGAATAACAATGAAGCAAACCAACCTACAGAAAGTCACAGAGAAACCCCAGCCTACTACAAAGGTGCCGAGCCATCGTATGTCGATCAAGTAATGATGTCAGTCAGTGACAATGACCAAGCATTGATCAAGGTTTTGTTGAGACAAACCAGAAGACCCGAGTTGGGTGACAAATTTTCCTCAAGACACGGACAAAAGGGTGTTTGTGGTATTATTGTCCAACAAGAGGACTTACCTTTCAACGATGAGGGTATTTCACCCGATATCATCATGAACCCCCATGGTTTTCCCTCAAGAATGACGGTGGGTAAAATGATAGAATTGATCAGTGGAAAAGCCGGTGTTTTGAATGGGTCTTTGGAATACGGTACTTGTTTCGGAGGCTCCGATTTAGAGGAGATGAGTGATGTGTTGGTCAAGAACGGCTTTAGTTACAGTGGTAAAGATATGTTATATTCGGGTATTACCGGTGAATGTTTACAAGCATATATCTTCTTTGGGCCGATCTACTACCAGAAATTGAAGCACATGGTTATGGATAAAATGCACGCCAGAGCCAGGGGTCCCAGAGCAGTATTGACCCGTCAACCGACCGAAGGTAGATCAAGAGATGGTGGATTGAGGTTGGGAGAAATGGAAAGAGATTGTGTGATTGCCTATGGTGCATCGCAGCTATTGTTGGAGAGATTGATGATCTCATCGGATGCTTTCGAGGTTGACATTTGTAACAAGTGTGGATTGATGGGCTACAATACATGGTGTACCACCTGTAACAGCTCGGAAAACGTCATAAAAATGACCATCCCCTATGCTGCCAAATTGCTATTCCAGGAATTAATCTCGATGAACATAGCCCCTAGACTAAAATTAGGTGATGTTTTTTGAAACGCAAAAAAATGTAAATATGACAAATGCATGATGATAATGAAGCATATAGAAGATTCTATAAACCCGACTCTCAGGAAAATTTCGCTTGACTCCCCACCTAAATTTCTTTTTTTCATGCAAGCGCTGCAACGGTTTGTGGCCAGTTGACCAGTAAAAATCATATATCCGAATTTTGACTCTGTGTGCCTGTATATCTCCTGACTTCGCGCCGCCAGAGTCAATGCTTACGTTTTTTGGGCCGACCGTGTCTAGAATTAGTAATCACCGAGCGCAATGAATATGCACCAGAGGCTATTTTATTTTGCTATGGAAAAGCTATAAATGTCCCGAATTGCACATTTACTTCCTCATCGAATTAGTCATTCACTCAATTAGAACAACTTAAATCAATAAACACTCACAAAAATGGCTCCAAAAGTAATCGTCGCTATCACTTCATACAACGAAAAATTCTACCCAGATGGTCAAAAGACCGGTTTATTCGTCACTGAAGCTTTACATCCATTACACGTGTTCTTGAAAGCTGGTTACGAAGTTGATTTCGTTTCAGAAACCGGTACCTTTGGTTTCGACACTCACTCAACTGATGCCGATTTCTTGGGTGGTAAAGACAGAGAAGAATACGAAGACCAAAACTCTGTTTTCCACCAACACTTAAAAGCTATCAAGAAAGCCAGCGATGTTAACGCCAACGATTACGTTGCAATCTACGCTTCAGCTGGTCATGCTGCTTTATATGATTACCCAAAAGCTACCGATTTAATCAAAGTTGCTGAAACCATCTATGCCAATGGTGGTGTCATTGCCTCCGTCTGTCACGGTACTGCCTTATTGGGTCCAATCAAAGACATCAAAAACAACAACAAACTTGTTTTGAAAGGTACCAAAATCACTGGTTTCACCGACATTGGTGAAGACCAAATGGGTATTCAAGAAATCTTGGACAGAGAACACGCTGAAACTGTCGAAGCTATGGCTAAAAGAGTTGGTGCCACTTACGTTGCTCCAGCTGGTCCATGGGATGACTTCTCCATCATCGACGGAAGAGTCGTTACCGGTGTCAACCCAGCCTCAGCCACCAGCACTGCTGAAAAGGTTGTTTCTGTCCTTAAAGCTTAGGGTATATAGTTATGATGCAAACGTTTTTACTTATCACATCCTCCGCCATCTCTACATCTCAATTGTTGGTTGAGATGCAATTCAACAGTTTTTAGTTTCTTCCTGAACTGGCCCTAGTTATACCAATTGTGGTTGCTGAACAATACTGCCGCTTTTAGTCGTTGAGGCCTTGCCGCATTTGTCTGTGGTGCGCAAAGAATTGATTCAAGGGTTCGAGCATCCCCAGACTATTCATTCAACTAGTAGGTAGTACTAACACAAGGCGGCAGCACTTCTAGGGGAAAGTCTTGTCATTGTCTATCGCGTCTCCATATTGTATAGTGAAACAGCTGTTAATGAGTATCAGATCAAGTCTAACCGCAAGGTTACTTGTGTTGACTACATTAATCATCATCGTGATTGTCTTTCACCACGAAGCTTATGATACCCAAATTGATTTGTCTGATGCTATGTTCTTGACGAGAAACTCCTTCAAGGAACTCACTCAACAATTATTCAGCAAAGGGAACAAGTCCACTATCTCAGGGTTCAATAGCGACATTGACTACCCCTTGAATAGCATGATCAATTCAGTTTTTCCTATTGATTCGGTCATCCAAATTAACTATACCGATCATGAGCATGGGAGCAAACCTTCTACCCAACAGTTGCTAGGCAGATATGCTTCCTTCAGTCCTATTTTGACCGATGATTTGATTCATCAGTACAAAGTCTTGAACACCAACGCTTGCTCCTTGTTATCTGACAGAGATGACGTTGAGGAATACCGCAATAAGATCTTGATAGTGTTACGAGGCGACTGTACATTTGTTCAGAAAGTGGATAATATTCTCAATTCAGACATATCACCCAAAGCCATTTTAATTGCTAACGATGAGCCGATGAGAGGCTTGATTACCATGTACTCCAGCACTTTCAATGAAGATAGGTCAATGAAAACTCCTGTTATTTTCATAAGCTACGAGTCCTACAGGTTTTTGAAGACGCTAGATGGGGAGAATTTGTTGATAAAGATTTCCACCGCGTCACTAGGTAGCTGGGTCAATGTCTTGCTTTCGATGATTCTTTCCCCACCTTTGTTGATTATCATTTTCTACTGTTTGATACAAGTGATTCAGAGCTGTAGGAAGTTGCACAAAAATAAATTAAGTGAAAAGATTGTCAAGAACCTCCCGGTCTATATTTTCAATAAGAATCATTTGATTCAAACTAAGGATTTCTATAAGTATTTGAATTTGACAGGTCAAACAAGTGCTGCCATCGATGATAGCGTGAATTCAGCGGGAGGTTCTGTGCCACCATCACCGGCCCAAGATGCAACCGAAAATGTCAATATGTTTTACGCAAAACCTACGCCTTCCTCGTCCAACCCGGCCTTGAATTCTTTCGTCATCAACGGAGTCGACGTGAAAAGCATCACTGATAAAGTGAACATTCTATTCATGCATGATGACTTCTATCCAGCATTTAAGTGTTCAATTTGTTTAGAGCTGTTTAAACCGTTGAAATCCAGAATTCTTATTTTGGACTGCAAGCACTTTTTTCATGAAGCCTGCTTGAGCAATTGGTTGATTAACTTCAAGAGGAGCTGTCCGTTATGCAATCATTCAATTATCAATGTCAACCCTGATTTACTTGCTGGCCAAGTGAACAGTTATGGCAGTCTCGAAGAGGATTTAGAGGCTACAGTTGGCTTCGAATCCAGCGACAACGAAATTCATTCTCAAAGTATACATTCAAGCATGGGCGAGGAGGTCAATTATAATTCGGGAGAGTCGCAGCCACCTGTGATTAACGACGTGCAGCAAATCTCACTGTCCGAGTTGCTCCGAAGCAGTGCAAGCGAACAAACGAGAAGGGAACTTGATCCAATTTACCCCGCGAATACCAGCTCAACAGCTGATACTGAGCCTGAATTGGAATCGTTCAAAACCCCGCCGACACACTTCAGCTCCTCTGAAACCGAGTCTAATTTCTCCATACCCTCGGCTCGTCCTCAACGCCCTTCTTCAAATCACAAATATAGCACAGCCAGCTGGGACTTAAAGAACGAGGAGCTCACCCGTCAGTTGATCAGGGATCATACGTTGAGAAGAAGTAAATTGGGAGGAGCCAGCCATAGTGACACCGAAGATAACCTGAGTACTACCGCCTCACTAAATAGTTCCTCTACCGTTAAGTGAGAATTACTGGCACGGACCTCGCCGTTCTGAAGACATACAGTAGCAATCCCGATAACAAACGAACGAAATACCCTTCCCCTCTCGTATAAACTGCTCGGCGGTCTAGGAAATTGCGCGACCCGGAGTCAGCAGGATCAGTGGGTAGACCTCCACAAACCGCTGCGATATCAATCGGGTGTGCTGCGCTCAATCCGAAAGTTTTTCTACGACTGAGCATTTTGACCTTACATAAACAAGATTCTCCGATTACATTTGGGGAACAAGGGTAACATCGGAAGCACTATACAGTACACCGCTTATCAATTTTCATAATTTGATATATATCACTGGAACATGTCGGTTAAAGCTGAGGACCCACAGATACCCGAGTCAGTTGAGGACAGTAATGGGAAACCAAAGCCCCAGAGGCGAAGGAAGAAGAAAGTAGAAATGGCCTGCGTCTACTGTAGAAGATCACACATGATTTGTGACGACGCAAGGCCCTGCCAACGGTGCATCAAGAGAGGAATCGGCCATTTGTGTTACGATGAGCCCACCAACCCCAGGCAACGGAAAAAAGCTCAAACATTAGCCAAGAGCTCGTCATCTCCCGTTCCCCAGACTTCTCCGCAGCCGCTTGAACCCCAGCAATCGTCGTCGTTCCAAACATCGTCCAGCCAATTCGATTCTTCGGGGAATATGAAGCCCTCACCCTCCGTGAGGTTGCAAAATATGACGTCAGTTACCTCCATAGACCAAGAATCTCGAAATTCACAGGGCCAGTCAACGACCCAGCTAAATTCAAGCGTCATGCAAGATCAGGGCGACCAGCCAAACCAAAAAAACCTTTTGAACAAGTCGATTTTGTCCCAGACGATGCCTTTCAACCCGGAGCCTTTCTTCTATTCGGAACATGCCGGCAGTGAGTTCAGTTCATTAAATGACTTTTTATCGATGATCGACGATCCTGATCTTGTAAATGGTGCTTTGAACGACGACACTCCCACAAATGACGCTTTATTGAATTTCGGAATATCCAACGACAATCCCTTAGCTGATACCGGAAACAACGGCAATAATGACCAAAACCTCAATAACATCTTATCATTTTCACCCAGTGCCTCATACGCACTGTTCAACCAGTTCAAGACTCCAAATGCCACCAACAAAGACGTTCTAATACCTCAGAATAACGAACAAAGAAACGCCTTCCAGTTAGCTCCACAACAACTGCAACGAGCACCTCTACAGGAGTCGAATATTCCATCTCAAGACCGACAATCTCCAAGACTGAGCCAAGGTCCGGATAAAAACTACGAAGAACACCAGCCGGTAATATCCGATTCTGCCAGAGATAAGTTTTTCCTTACAGCTGCCGATCCCACCACTGAAATTTCCCCCGAAGAAAGATTGAAACAGGTCATCAAGGCCAAATTGGAAGCAGGGTTGCTACAACCGTATAATTATGCCAAAGGGTATGCAAGATTACAGAATTACATGGATAATTATATGAATATAACCAGTAGGCAAAGAATCTTGAAGCCATTGTCGGTGTTCAGACCAGCATTTCGAGCTATTGCCAGAACATTGAAAGACGTTGATTTGGTGTTGGTCGAGGAGAGCTTTGAGAGAATGTTGTTGGACTACGATAGAGTTTTCACGTCAATGGCTATTCCTGCTTGTTTATGGAGAAGAACCGGCGAAATTTATAGGGGCAACAAGGAATTTGCATCGTTGGTTGGGGTGACCACCGATGATTTGAAAGACGGCAAGCTAGCTATCTATGAATTGATGAGTGAAGAGAGTGCTGTGAATTTCTGGGAGAAATACGGAGCCATTGCTTTTGACAAAGGACAAAAGGCAGTATTGACAAGCTGCAACTTGAGGACAAAAGATGGGATAAAGAGGAAAAGCTGCTGCTTCAGTTTCACCATCAGAAGAGATAGGTACAATATTCCCAGTTGTATAGTTGGGAACTTCATACCCATAGATCCATGAACCATTTGCTGAATGTATTTATGTATTTATTAATGTAAGAATAATGAACGTTTATTCTTCTTCCTCTGAATTATCATCATTATCTTCATCCTCGTCATCGTCAGCCTCTTCGATTTCAATATCGGAATCGTCATCATTCCGGTTTTTGTGATTTTTAGCCTCTTCTTCCTGCTCGAGTGCTTCCTTCAACAACCTCAACCTTTCTTCTTTGGCTTTCCTTTGCACAACAACGTATTGACCCAATGGTGTTTTTTCCCAGTTCAAGTCTTTGAGGAACAATTGAACTTCTGCTTTGTTTGAAGGGCCGTATTCGACGTTGGATCTTTTACCAGTGATGAATTTGGCATTTTCATTCAACTTTTCGATTAGCTGAGTCAACTGTTTATTAAATTTGGCATTCTTAGATTTCTTGATGAACCTCCTCAACGAAATCACTGGTGGGGTGATCAATTCAGGGAATGCAATATTCTTACAGTATAATACAAAAAACTCATAACTTAACTCAATGAACTGTTCAGATAATCCATCTTGATATACTCTAGTACCAAGATATTGCTGATTCACTTTGATATTATTTTCAAAGTCAACAATTGGAAGGTTGACTCTCTTTGGGCTTTTGGTAAATGCATTTGAGTTTAAGATTTCTGAAATCAAGGGGAAAATTGGGATGAACACCCCAGTCGACTGAGATAATCTGATCAACGATTTTATCAAGTAGAATCTCAAGGGGAAAAATTGGGCGGTAGGGATCAATCTAATTGCCCCCAACGTAACTTGAACTAAGGGATAGATCAATTGTCTCAATGGGCTTTCTTTGTTTTTGTGGGTTTGCAACTCTTTTTCAGGGTTGCATTGTTGTGACAACACTCTTGACCAGAAATCCAACGAGTGGCAATATTGCCAATTGTAAATCGTCTTGTAACCTTCTTTGGCATTGGAAGTAGCATTAATACTATTTCTCAAATGTATGGCCAATTGTCTGACATATTCAAACCCAATCT
This sequence comes from Yamadazyma diospyri, assembly GCA_030579195.1. Classification (NCBI taxonomy): domain Eukaryota; kingdom Fungi; phylum Ascomycota; class Pichiomycetes; order Serinales; family Debaryomycetaceae; genus Yamadazyma; species Yamadazyma diospyri. Next base: position 91,877 of record JAKUAE010000032.1, on the reverse strand, counting down.
GATAGGATAAGGTTTCGTCGATACCATATAACTCGGCAGCTGAATTCTTGCAGAAGTTTAATAAGGGCATGGTGAAGTGATTGGTTTTTCTGCAATTCTTTAAGAAGATCGTGTAGGTTAATTTCATGACATTCTCCATGATGGACTTTGGAAATTCTTTGGCAACGTTATTCAAAAAGGCAAATGTAGCAATTTGGATCTCAACTTCTTTTGTGGAGGACCAGATGTTGACGACTGACGACAAAATCTCTTTCAATAGTTTTCTAAAAGAAAGATAGAATGGAAAGACTTCTTGCAACGAGAATAACACCAAGGTGGCTGTTTCCACATTATTGATATCATTTAACAAGGTGATAAAGGAACTGGCGTGCGATTTCAAGATGACGGATATCTGCTGAACGTGCTGATTCTTTTGAGGAATAGTTCTGACACCGTTGGCAGCTGTTTTATACTTGACCAAAGATTGAACGGCATCAGGTAACTGCTTCAATGCTATCAACATCAAGTGATTGAATGCTTTTGGATTGGTGATAACGTACTTGTATTCTTCAGCATCATTGCTCACGTTGATTGCAGCTTTGAAAGCCTGACAAACTTGTTTTATGATTTTTGGAGAAGGCTTGTTTTTCAAGTCTTTTTCCCACCCTTTGACCAATTGTACGGTGATTTCGGTTTTTTGAACCTTGGGAGCCTCCTTTCTGATTTCTTGTTCTTCATTGACATCATCATCTTCCGGCTCTTCTTCAACGTCATCATCGCTTATGGCGTCCAATGGGTTTGTAGCTTCGAAATCTAACAACCCCTTATCGTTATTCTGTAAATATTGATAGAATTCGGGATCTTTCTCTTTCAAATCCTTTATATTCTGTTCTATAGCTTCAACATCTTCTTCGTCTGAGGACGAGTCAGCCTCATCGTCTCCACTGTCTTCAACAGATGTAGAATTCTTCTTGGGCTTAGGCACTTCGAAACCCCCTTCGAAGAAGTCATCTACCGACATATCGTCGAACACTTCTTTGTTAGCACCTTTAGTGGAGGTTTCCACATTCTCAGTGGATTTGCTTTTACGAGGACCAACAAGTTTGTTATGTTTCTGAACCTTCTTTCTGTGATCAAGAGTATGTTTCAAATGCTTCTTTTGAAACTTCTTGGTCGATTTCCCTGTCTTTCCCATTCTGTTATTAAATTCGATATAGGGTTAAAAAATTTTGCGATGAGATAATGCGAAGAGATGGTTTCGCGATTTATTAAATAAATATAGTCTACTGCAACCCATTACTGAATTTACCAGTGAAAGCGTCACCTAGCCAGTGAAGGAGCTTGTCGTATACGACTACTCCGGAATTGTGATAGTGAATGCTGTGGTCGTTGTCGGGGAAGAAATGGACGTCATAATTTTCTGTTGCGTTGAGATTAAACTTGTCGATCAACCACAACAGGTTTTGTAGGTGTACATTGTCGTCGGCGGTGCCATGCATGATTAAGAACCTGTTGAGGTGCTGGAACGCTTCGTAGTCAAATATTCTTGCCGTCTGCCGGTAATACTGGTTGTCTTTGGGGAGATTCATGTATCTTTCAGTATAAACCGAGTTGTAGAACAACCAGTTGGTGACGGGGGCTACGGCCATACCGAATTTGAAAACCTCCCCTTTATCCAATTCTAAAGTTTTCAAGGTAGTGAAACCGCCGTATGACCATCCCCATATGGCCACTTTCTCTTTATTTATCACTTTATTCTTATTTATATAGTCTGAGGTGATGCTCTTGATGTCTCTACCCTCCCAATATCCAATTTTTCCAGTGGCGTAGGCCTTTGATTTCCATCCGTATCCATCAGTGCCTCTTGGGTCGATTACCAAGACAATAGCATCCAAAGAAGCACTGACAATGTCACCGAAGTCGATGGAAAAAGACTTGTCCACTGTTTGAGAACCGGGGCCACCATAAGCATGAACCAACAAAGGGTACTTCCGGGCACCAAGGGGGTTGAAATTCGGCGGAAGAATCTCCAAAACATTGATATCCACTGATTCTTTACCGCTCTGGAGCTTAATTTGTTTGTATCTCCTTGTGGGCAAGTTGTAGTTCACTATTTCTGATGTTTTATAGTCACTGATCACCGGCACAGAATCTAGAAACTTGGAGTAGCTATGATCTTTGTCAATATCCTGTGAATGCAAGCTGCCCATGCTGATGATTTTTTGCCAGGGAAAATCCGGCCCCATGTACTCCAAGGTAATATACTGACCATTGTTATCACTAGTGAATTGAAATCTTCCGGCTTTATCACCTCCCAACACTACTTGAAGGTGCCCTGCGAGATCAACACCCACGAGATGAGCCTCCATAGGTCCTTTGATATTAGATAAGGTGTAGATGAGCCCCTCATTGTCATTATAGATAACTTCAGAAGTTTCCATCATATCGAACTGGCCGTCGGGCAAGAATACCAAAGGCTCTGTTGATAGCGCTTCTTTGTAGTATACCAAATGACACCGGTTATTTATCCATGTTTTGTCAACGTATCCATTTTCAACGGGCACTAAAGAAGAAACCTTGTTGATCCAACCATTGAAGGCAGCAGTGGCATTTAAAAAGTCTACTTCTTTGAAATTGTTCTCCTTTACAGTTATCACCTGCTTTGACAAGGTTTTACTTGCACGGTCGCTTACTTTGATCAAGAAATAGTCTTTGTTGATCCAACCACCATCGTAGATTATGAAATCATCCATATCTTTGTGATCAAAATTCAACTCTTGAGTCGTTTCGCCTACAAAAGAATAGATATGCAAAGTCACCTTTGGGTTCTTAGTCCCTGGTTTAGGGTACTTGAGTGACTGTTTGATGGGATACTGATTGAGATTGTTATTTTCGAAATTTGATGCCACATCGTACGTCAACCCCACGTCGTTGGGATCTTTGACGTAGTAATCGACTTCGTAGTCTGGAACTTCAGTATCGTTGATCCTGCCGAAAATCACCATGCTTGAGTCAGGGGAGGTCCAAAAAAACTTATCCCGAGCCAAAACCTCTTCCTCGTAGACCCAGTCCGGCTTACCATTGAATATTTGTGGGGACCCCGTATTGGTTATTTGCAATGTTTTCAGATCACTTAGACGAACCCAGTACAAATTGTGATCTACACCGAACACAACCTTCTCGCCATCAGGGGTAAACTCAGCGAAGTGCAATTTACGCAAGGACGAAGGTTTGAACTTATCCAATTTCTCATCAGTTTTCTTTTCAACTTGAATGGGAATGAATTCGTTGGTCATGGGCTTATAAAGCCAGTAAAGTGAGAACTTCAGGTGCCTCCATTGAGGTAGGTCGTCGGTTCGAACCAAATGAACCACATTGGGGTCATCGATGGGTTTGTTGGGATTTAATACGACATCTTTGACATGGAAGAAGTTATTCTGGTATGTGAATTGTTGGGAGGCAAGAAATACCTGTACTGTGTGACTCATGGAGTTCACTATGACCAACTCACCTTTCGACCCACCAGTCATATAAAAGCCAGCCCTATGTTGAAACCCAGCCGATGACTGAGGATACTGAGATTTATTCAACCATCTGATCCACCTGAAATTCAACGATAGCTGACCCAGTCGAAGCACGTCCATCGAGATATTCTTATTCTCCACACTATATGGATTCAACGTGATATTTTCGTTGCCTAATTTCACCACGTTAGTCTGCCACTTCCAGTTTGACGTAAGGTCGGACACCTTCAAATTAGCATAAATGATGAGCAATAGCAACCATCCACCGAATATTCCCCCTAATATTAGATATAGTAACCTATGAGATCTTAGTTTGTTTCCACTTTGGTAATTTCGAAGGACGTCTTGGAACAATGGGTTATTATTGAAATCGTCAGCCTCTTCATCTTTCATATTGGAATTCTCTAGTTGGTCAAATATGACTGACGTTTCGCTATCAGAACTGTCTTCATCATTTTTGCTCCCCGTACCCGCCCAATTCGGGGAGGCCTCAGACAAGGGGTTCTCCACCATCTCGTATTCTTCTATTGGCGTTTCAGATCTATTCATCGCTCAGACAGGCCAATTGGCAGATATTTATATGTTGAGGCTCAAAGCAACACCCTTCACCTGATAGGCTGACAATCGATATAATAACCAGTATCTTACACTCGAATTACCACCTATTCTGCAGGTGTAAATTGATATTTCCCGATCGAGATTCAAAAGAACGGCCTGAAACAAAGTGCGCGCAGCAGTTGCAGAGGCAGGTAAGGTTTACGAAATGCTGCAGGAAACGCTCCAATTCTACAAAACAATCTTCGATAAGGAGGTGGAGAAGAACGAGGAGTATTACAACAGTTTTTACTCGGTGAACGTTCATACCAATGGGTTAAAATCGGTGATTAAATCCAGTCTTTCCACAGAGCCCCTAAGTTTAGAATCTGGGGATTCGAATGCCAATGGCACGGTAAATGCAAAAGGCACCGATATACACGGCACCGAAGATGCAGAAGGTAACGAAGCCAGTATTGAAGTGCAGTACAAGGTCGAAACTATCCGAAATTTGATTAGGGAGGGTATTAGATTATACGGGGAAGCTATTGAGTTCCCCAGTATTTCAGGCGACAAAGCCGATTCCAACGAAGAACAAGAGGAAGACGAGGAAGATATCACCAATATCGGAAAAAGGAAGGGCAGTGTGAAGAGTAATGTTAGTATCGATTTCAATAAAATTGACGAGGAATTGAGACTAGAATATATAAGTAACACCTTAAAGATCTTGAGGATCTTAGCCATTCTTGTTTTTGAAATTAATGGCTGTGAAGGGATCCTTTTGGAGGAATTTTTGGACAGTAGCCAATGGTTTTTGATCAAATTACTTCCCAACTTTGATTTGGTCGAAGTTCATCAATCGGTATTGGTAATTGTCAAAGAGATCATCTACTTCGTATACGAGTTGGTATTTGCGAATAAAAAGTCAGAGATCAGTTTGGATGGAATAAGAAAACACGAATTTACTCAGATTTTCTATGAGATTTTGAACAAGACCCACCCCAAGGTCATAGGAGACGAGATCGAAATCCCCAGAATTAAACTATCGATGGAAACTAAGATTAAATTGTTTTTGATAATAGGAATACTCAACAACGACTCAAGCATTTCAGTAAATAGATTTGATCAGTTTGTGCTTCAGTTCGAGAGTATTTTAAGGCTTAACTTGAAGTTGAGTTACAATTTCGCCCCTGATTTGCTAAATTATCAGGATATGAATAATTCTTTCTTTCATTGGATGACAGGAAACTTGCTCAATTTCAGCAACGAATACATCAATAACAGATATATTGTCAACCTCCGGGTCGATGAAGAGAAATATGTCAATCATGAAGAATTGACCATGCTTTTGGAGAAAAGGTTTCGGGAATGTGAAATGCACAATTTAGACAATTTTGAAAATAAGGAGTTGTTGCCTGTCAGTTTATATATCAACAGTTTCCTAGAAAATGGTGAATTCGCCAAGGATTTTATTGAAAGCGAAGATTTTCGAAATTGGTTATGCCTTTTGTCCTATACTTATCAGTACCAGTATAAATCAAAAGGTTCTGTTATGGTGACAAGATTGTCGATTGTAATACTAAACAAGTTGATTAAGCATCCAAGTATATTCGAAGCCAAAATAAATGAATGCCAATGGAAACTTTGTCACCAAAAGACACCCCTCATACCTTTAAATTATAAAAATCACGATAAATTTGTTCTATCCTACATCCTAGATGCTTTGTCGGTGCTATTGAGGTTTAACTTGAACAAGAGATTGAATATCAGTAATTTCATAAATTGTATTAAACTATTTCACATAATCATGGCCAAGCAAATAGACAATGATTACGATTACAGCAGTGTATTAAAAATTGTCATCAATTTGCTTAACTTCAACCAGTCGTTTGTAAAGAACACTGATTTGACTAATGAGATATTAATGCTACTCAGTAATTTGCTAAACTTGAATATCAAGGTTGAATTGATCTATGAAATACTATTAAACTTCGACAAGTTCTACTCCATTGCCATCGTCGAGAGCTATCCGAACTTGATGGTATTGAAATGGTTCCTTTTAGATAAGTTCGAGCTTCAAGGTGCTAGCGACAACGATAGGATTGACCCCACAGAATTGGACTATGATTCGCCCGAATTTCTTGAAACTATCAGTGCATTCCAGGGCGAGATGAAACTCCATGAAATACCAATCATTGATGTAGATATACAAGACGTGGTAAAGAATATATAGCTGGACTAAGTTATGATTATTGAAACGCCATACTAAGAATATAAAACAATCTATTGAATAGTTCTAAAAAAATCCATACAGGTAGTGAAAACGACCAATAAAACACCACCACCAGGACCCAATCTTAAAACTTTAGGGACGAAACCCTTATATAAAGCACTAAAACCTTCCTCTTTACCGATAACAATTAATGAAGGTAAGGTCCATTTATATTTGACACTACCAGCCTGAATCCTTGATTTGACAACATCAAATGGCGTGTTCAACATGGTACCGAAAGTACCTCCAATAGCCCCCGAAGTCAAATCGATTAATGTCTTCTCAGTAGAAGTTTTTGGTTTTGGCATCAATTCCTTAACTTGGAAAATCAAGCCAAAATATCCAGCGTTCCAAGCAATATGTCTCCACAAAGTCGACTCCAATCCTTGATATAAACCGAAAACTCCCTTTTCTTTGATGATATGCTTTGAAACATCCAACATACCATTGAATTTGGAAGTTTTATCCTGCAACCTGATTTTGATCAACTCAAAAGGAACAACCACAAACGACTCAGTGGCACCAGCAGTAGCACCGGTCAAAATAGCCAAAGGTTGGGTCATTTTGGGAACATCAAACAAACTCCTGTAGAATTTTCCCCATTCATCATTTGCAGCAAATTTGGTGGCTCTTTTTGGAGCTTCCATCAAAATTGGAGAGGTTATACCTTTATATAATCTCGAGAACCCCTCATCTTTGATAATCTTGGTAAATGTTTGTACGGTACCTGTATAGGAACCTGTGGAGTCTAATTGTTGCCTAGTCTTGACAACATCCAAGGGATACATAAGCAAAATCTCTGAGACACCAGCAATTGCCCCAGACAAGAACTGGTAAATAAATGGTAATGATGGTGGTTCTGACATATTTTTCGTTTACCTATGATCAGCAAATATATGAATAAATAATATATTTGAATTAGTTGGACGTGAAACTCCCTCACCTAAAACCTTATAGCCTGAATAACAATAAAGAGAACTAGAATTGAAAAATTGAATCAATTGTAGTGTAATTGACTTGGAAAATATATATTCTTGACGTGAAAATATACCAATCAGATCAATTTGAAATAGATTAAAGTTCTCAACTTTCTCCACAATGAGTCAAAGTAATTCGCAGGCCCCTCCCCGATTCAGGAGCTTTCGGCCCCACTTGAAATTTCCAATTTTTATTTTCGCCGATAATTATCCACCCAAGGTAGTATCGAACTCTTAGTCCAACACAGAAGACGTCTAAGGAGCACCGAAGACCAAATTCAACATCAAGGGGTTACCCGCACCCCAGATGGTATAAAACGAAAAATTTTCAAACAAAAAAATTGTGCGGCAGCCTTAACTTTATCCGTGTTGCTTGTCTTTTTTCAATCCCTACGAATCGGCAAGCGTCAAGTTAATGGCGAGATTAATTTGTCCATCTTAATGCTCTGATTAATATTTCTTAACCCTGCGTTGAACCCCTTGGTTCAAGGTATATGAGAATTATTAAGGGCTGGTAGGTCATACATTTCATTATTCATTCTATATTTAAGCTAAGAACTGCATACTCTAGTACTTCTTTACTGTGATGATTCAACCACCATGAGTACTTGATCCCTGCAGCTACCACTCCGGGTGGAGCAAAATTAAGATCTCATCGCAGTTTAGATCCATTGTCCTCTTACGATGGCCATGGAAAAATTGATGAAAATCCCGGCTATAACCGCCATCTTCTGGCGCTTGCTAAAGATAGTTTCATCTGCAATCATGAAAAGCCCTCCAACGATCCCCAAAAACACACCTATACTTATACCAATCAAGAGATCTCTGTTATGATTTTCTTCAAGATCGCTGGAAGGGACGTTATGAGCAACCGGATCGTCGGTGGTAGCTTGATTATTGACAGAATTGGCCCTTTCAGCAGAACCGGTGCCACTATTGTTTGGATTGACTGTCAGTTCGATCCACCTTTCTTCTAACTGTCTGATGTAATTGGCTCGTTGCTCTTCTTCCTCTAGGTCGTTGATCTGCAGGTTGCTGGAGGTGTCGATGTTATGGATAGTCTCGAATTGTGCCCTCAACTGATCAACATCCTGTTGAGTAAAACCTTGTTGTAATAACCTATCAAAACCAATCACCTGTGGTTGGGTTGATTGCCTCACTTCTTTGTTATCTAATTTGCCCTCTTCATTCAACTGATCTATGGTCAACACCTCTCCAATAACGCAATGTATGTAACATTTGGAGTCCCTGAACTTCAACTCAGAGAACGAAAATTTGTCGTTGATAACTCTCCCATTAAAGATTAGCTTCAATCTTTTGTTTGAAGCATAGTCAACGCTTTCCCGTATCTTCTTTTTTAAGGCACCGAAGTTTGACACCTTATCGGAAATCTCCAAATCTTTGACCTGTTGGCCTTTGTTAGAGTCAATAAATCTGATAATAATTGTATTCATGATCAATACTTATCGTTTGCGAGAATTGAGAATGATGTGGAAAGAGCCTCAATTGGGTAAATGAATTTATTTTCAGTGAGGTTTAAAGTGGGCAATAAGAGGCCAATAAGAGGCCAATAAGGACACAGGAATGAAACCCACTCATTGTGTATTCTGTGTATCTAATGCTACATGTTCTGAGCAGGCTGGGGTATTCAGCTGCTATTTCGTAGCTTACAAGGGTCTGACATGGTCCCAGCCTAAAAGGTTCAGCTCGTCGACCTTGGTGGTCTCGAAAAACTCGCTGAAGTGACGTAGAACGGGATTAGTTTCACCTAAATCAGGATGGAACCTCTTTCCTCTCATTCAACGAATTACAGGTCCCCAGTAACCCCTGTGGGCATTCCAGCAGCGATTTACTTCCTTGAAGTCCAGCTTCATCATCCAATCGCCCACAATTGTGCCCTAACCCCTATATTTCCTCAATAGTAGCTCGTTTTCGTGTGTGATAGTTTTCAAGTCAATTTCACCATTGACCGTGGAATTTTCCACCAACCTATTCATGTAGTCGACATATATCAAGTATATTAACAAGCTACTAGAATCGTTTTTAACCGTAAGCCCCGTATTCTTCTGGATAATCTTCTTAAATTTCGTTTGGTTCATCGTCAACAAAACAGTGAGATTGGAAGATTGAGGTGTCCCCTCGATCACGTGAAAGTTATACTTCTTATTTTACAAGCCGTAGCCTCATGGCGCAGCTATTATTAACTTAGAGTGTTGGAGCTTATTCCCAATTATACAATTGTGGCTCAAACAGTGAACCTGTTGGGCTGCACGGATAAATGCACCCTGCAACTGATACATGCAGGATCACAATTGGAATTGTGGTTAAAGATGGAGAACTGTGTGAATGGAAGTGGGTTTTAGAACGAGATTTGACTGAAGATGGGGCATAGACACGTAATCTTATATTTCTGAATTGAGGCTAAGATCGGATAAGAGCCACCATGTGCATTTGCTTAAAGTTACCAACATTTATTTAAAACCACCACAATTTACTTATACTCTTCACCTCTGTTCAGTTGTGGACTTCCACCACCTTCTTCCCTTTTAAAATCTACCATCTTTATTATAGGGGTATTTTTGAAGATTGACATCAATGTTTGCTGCAGCAAATCAGGCCATTGTTCAACACCCTCATCCCCTCAGGTTGCAGCAATATAATTCGCTCTATAAAGAAGCTTCCAGAATTGTCCACTATATGGTATGCATTCCGTCAAATTCTCCAACACATTACAAATAGGTGAAGCACAAACACACGAACGGTTGCAGCTTAGAATGGATAGTGTAGCCTGATTTCAAATAGTTGGTAAAAGGCGTGGCTCACCTGCATAATCTGATTATAAATTCGGGCAGCGCTCAAGTTTTTCCGCTGAATTACAAACGCTCCTCTGGAATACACAGTTTGAACTCCAGACTGCGAAATATAAATTGCTGTGAAATTACTCTATTTTTGACTATCATTCAATTGTAATAGTTTTATCAATTGACAGTATACAAAGAAACAGAAACAGATTTTAACATAATATGACTTCCGTAGCAGTTTTTGGTTCAGGTGGACAAGTGGGTCAATCTATCATTGATTCATTGACTGGTCCTATCTTCAGCTCCAAACTTTCCTTACCGGTAAAAGTGATTTCTTCCAAGGATAGATCCAGCGAATCCACTGATAAGGTGAAATACATCAAATCTGATATCGATGACGCATTAATTGACAGCTTAAAAGGTACTGATGTTTTAATTTCCGTCTTACCTCCATTGCCAGAATTGTTGGCCAAATTGGAAAAAGCCATTGTCGCCATCAAACCTAAGTTCTACATTGCCAGTGAATTCGGTAACGAGAATGATAAACTTGATCCTACATTGGTGTCCCCAGCTTTGCAAAACAAGCTTGACCATGCTAAGAGATTAGAGGATAAGGGTATTAAGGTGGTTAAGGTCAGTACCTCCTTCTTCAGAATCCCACCGGTCTTCTTGTATGGTTTAACTGACCACATTGGTATCAACCAAAAAGAAGGAATCGTCAAAGTTGTGGGTGACTACGACTCAAAAGTGGTTGATTTCTCTACTGCTGAAGATGTTGGAAACTTTGTCGCAGCCATCGTAACTACCGAACCCTCCAAAGTCCAAAGCAAATACAGAGTCAGATCCGGTAGACTTCCATTGAAGGAAGTTGTCGCTAAATTTGAAGCTGAACAAGGCAAGAAATTCGAAATCAAACAAATTGAACTCAAAGATGAAATCGAAACATTGAAATCCAACATCGACAACTTGATTCAAGCTTTGTTTGTCTACTACAGTGCTGGTGAAGACAAGGGTGTTTTATTCTCAGCAGATGAAACTGAATTATTGAACCCAGGACAAAGCTTATGGAAATACAAGACATGGTAGGTTGATTAGTTAGTGAGTTTCAATAAAAAAGGTCTCTGATCAACAGTTTTGACTCAAATTCCTCTGATTGCAAATCAAACTTACAGCTTCGATCTAAGCCACCCTCAAGACATGGATATTTTCGCTTAAATTCTCTCCTGCGCGGTGGTACTTTAGGTTTCCGTTCCGGCGCAGATTTCAGTCATTTTGTGCGACTGGTCCCGGGAGCATTAAATTACCATTATGTCAAAGGAATTAGATAAAATCAACCAGTCAGCTAAAACTGATGACTTGGAGCAAACCAATTTGAGATACGCCGCTTATGCCAACAGATTTAGAACCATCTTATTGGCCTCCCACAGATATGTGGCATATACTTCAGATATAGGCGAAAGTTTCAGACCGGTGGCACACCCTTTTTTGGTTTCGTTTGGTTACGCTGTATCGTGGTTGTATATTTTGGGTGATGTTGGTTATGCTTCATGGAAAGTCAAGTTAAAATCTGAAGGCAGATATACAGAAGGTTTGAAACCATGGGAAAGCATCCCCGAACCCAACCCCATTGCTAAACAAGTCTTCGAACAATCGACTACCCATACTGTCGACAAAGACTGGAGACTATCTGCAGTTAAGAGAGGTATTTTCCAAAGTCTCGCCTCCATGGGTTTGCCTGCCTTCACGATTCATAGTGCTGTGAGATACTCTTCTATATTATTCACCAGTGCACCTAAAAACATCAGAACCTATGGTCCAGTGGGGGTGGGATTAAGTATCGTCCCATTGCTTCCATACGTCTTCGACGAGCCTGTTGAACACGCAATTGACTTTGTTTTCGAAAAAGGTGAAGAGTTGTACAAGACGTCTTTCTCTTCCTAGATAGAGTAGATAGAACCATCCACATTATTTATTTAACTTTTTACTTGTCGAATTCCTAAAACTATCATTTGATACATCATTGAGGCCTCGAGTAATTTAAGGTCCCACATTTTTTGCAAGTTCGAGCCTCGATGTCGCCGTCAAACGCAACAATAGCTTCTTTGATTTGTGTACCCAAATCGTGACAGTAGAACTCCACTTCATGTATGGGCTCCCTACATTCCAAACAGTACCACCTGACTTTGTCGTTGACACCTTTTGGTCGGTCCTGTTCGACTACCAAACCAATAGTCTCGCCAAATCTTGTAGGATTATGTGGAGTGTTTGGAGGCAATAAGAACGATTCTCCCTCTTTGATGAAAATATCTCTAAATTCACCCTCATCTACAACCTTCAAGCACATTGTGCCCTTGAATTGATAGAAGTATTCTGGAGTCTGGTTGATATGGTAATCGGTCCTGGCGTTTGGACCCCCTACGATCATGATGGAAAACCCACCCCGGTGCACCAAGTAGTTGTTTACTGGTGGCTGGAGTAGATGGTGGTTGTTCTTGATCCAGTTTTGGAGGTCAAGTGGTTGAGGCAACATGATCACTGTAATATGGGGTGAGGTTTTGTCATCTCGATGCGTGATAATGTATTTCTGGTCACCTGACCGAGTTCGTGTTAACTAACCTCAAACACCAGGAAGAAACTCAAAAGAGGGACTATATTCCTACTAACACAAAAGAGAAAGCTAGTGCTCCAAGATCGATAAACTACCGGTGACCACAACGTTCTCCAATATTGACCCATTAGGGATATCGATTTTGTCACCTTCGTTACAAACAATGATGACAGTTCCTTTTAATTGGACATTCTTACCCAAATTAACATTCCCTGTTATTGTCAAATGATCCAACTCTAAAATCTTGGGCATATGGGTGATTCTAGATTGGAAATTTGACACTTTTTTGAAGTGAGATCCCAATTTGATTAAAGGATTGGCGAAACCTTCTCTACCGGGGTCCAATTTCAAGGCTCCGTGTTCCAAATAGAATAAATCGGATTTGACCAATAACAAATCTGAACAAGTTTTCACCGGTAAAAATCTTGATCTTGGAACAACGATACCGTGTGCATCATTGAAATATCTGATAGAAGCCCCAACTGCTGTTTCCAATTGTAATACATTGATGTCACTGGAGCCAGAGGAAATTGATTTCTGGTTTGGAATGATTTCCGATTGAATTCCATTATTTTCCACTAATCTCTTAATAGCCTTCAAATTAATCCATAAGTTGTTGGTGTTGAAATTTTTGAATTTTTTGATAGATTTGAAATCTTCGACATGTTCTTTGGGCACCTGAGCAATTTCCAATAACCTGACCTGTCCATCGTAGTTGATCAAAGTACCACCTTTGACATCAGCTCTGGTTTTGTCGGTTAATTCCATGATGAATTCACTATTGGTTTCAATCATGTGGTTTAAGATCTTTGGATCAACTGTTGCTCCCAAATTGTCACCATTAGAAACAAACAAAATTTCCTTACCCTGGTTGATCAAGTAGTCCAATTCACCGGAACTTATCAAACTTTCAAATAAATCCCCATGACCGGGTGGGTACCAACTCTCGCTTGAATCCTTGTATGACGAAGGCACGGGTAACAAACTGTCTTTTAAAATTCTGGGGAACTTCGACTGGTTGAAAGTACGGACTCTAATTCTGTGGCCTTGATATTTCTTGATGATTTTGGCAGTATCGGCGTCGGTGTTGAAAGAATTCATCAATAACAATGGGACATCCGTATCATAGTTTCTGTTCAAATGCTCAATTTGTCTGACAGTCAAATCCAAGAAAGTATTACCGTCTCTGACCTCAATGACAGATTTAGGACCAACACAGCCCATAGATGTACCCAAACCACCATTCAATTTCAACACGGCTAATTTGTCCAAATTGGAAGCATCGTCGTTGACTAAAGATTGATAATTGACAACTTCGTCTTTGTTGGGTGAATTGATCTTATCCCAATCCAATTGAGTAGCACTGACTTTGTCGGTCAAGTATCTTCTAAACAAGGCAAAGAAGGAATCCATTTCATTTTCAAACTTCTTTTGTTGTTCAACGTCTTCGACAGAATCGACCAAGTTATTCAAGGCGTTCCTCATTTGAGATGCAGCAACATTGGTGGCAGTGTTGTCAAAGGCCTGGAATGTTAGTACGGGTCTATCAACGCGAAGGCAAGAATCCCCACGGGCGCTGTATCGGTCTACCAAAGATCTATGACATTTGAACTAGATGAAACGAAAGGGGTTTTTAGTGGACAATTTCTCCACAAACCGGCTCAATGGCGAATATGAGGACTACCGGTTGGCAGGGCAACCATAAATGATACATACATAAGCCGATTGTGACTTGGTATGTTTTTTAGGGGTCAAGTTGGACATTGTATGATGGGTTTAATTTTTTGCGGTGTGGGTTTGACCTCAACAAATTAGTGATCGTGCCGGTGGAGAATATCAAAACCTACACGAAATGCAACTTTTCTGGAATACACTTTGAGTCGGCATTCAAATCAAGGGGAACTAAGCGGGGAGAGCGTGGTGCGGGGAAGATCAGCCCCTGGCCATAAACTGCAAACGTGAGACTTCTGAGCTGCATGGACTTTTCCTCCACAATGCGTTGCTTGCGATTTATGGGGATCAAAGGAAAACCAGTAACAGTTTATTTTTAGACCACATGTCGAGCCACAAATCTGGAATGAGAGCAGAGATGAAGTAAAATATAAAGTATATTAACTTTTCGAAAATCAAAACACCGATGCAAAAATAAATGAAATCAAAGGACTTATAACAAGAACAAACCTAAAGCAGCCAAACCGCCAAAAGCACCAACTTTGGAACCAGCGTTGTCAAATGTTGAAACGGCAGCAACAGTAGATGATGGAGCAGCGGAGGATCTGACAGTGGTTGGTTGTTGGGTGGTGGTTGGTTTGGCTTCAGTGGTTGGTTTAGGAGCCTCGGTACTTGCAACCAAGCATTCTCCAGTAATAGTTAAAGTGGTTGCACTTTCAACGGTAACAACATGAGGAGCGCATTTTTGATCGGAACAGGTGGTGATGGTTACAGTGGTGTGTTCTGGACAGTATGTGGTGTAATCGGTCACGGTGATTTGATCAGTAACTGTGGAGTTGGCATATGGGGCGGTTGGAGCAGCCGAGGAGGATGGAACAACAGAAGAGGCACCATCAGCCTTTAATTTGATAGCAACACAGTCGTCATTCTTTTTGGCTGACAAGATAGCGTATGATTCGGCAGAATAGTTGTATGGATCATTGACGTTTTTGCAGCCGTAGAAATCTTGGGTACCATCGACAGAAACGTAACCGTCTGAGGAGATATCAACTTTGCCTGGCTGCAAAACTCCGTTGACCAAAAAGTCACCGGAAATGGAAACTGAGTATGGATATTGACCAGCTTGGGAAGTTAATTTGTTGTCAGTGTAAGTCAAATCTTCACCTTGGGTACCAGCGAGAAAGTAGTTGAGACCAGCTCCTTCGTGGATCGATGAAAGTTTTTTACCCTGTAATTCGGCGTTGTCAGATTCGACAGTTAAAGTCAAAGCTGATGCAATTGATAACAAGGTCAAGTAAGCGAAAGATCTCATTTCTAATGTAGTTATGATTATATTTGTGTGTTCAAAGTGAACTGGTTGATGAAGAAATGAAGGGAAGTTTGACGACCTTATATAGCTTCACTTCGTAACATGTTCCCGGAAAATGTTTGGTGTTGTTGCATAATCCTATTAATAGTTTTTGGGTTTCTTTTTTTTGCAACTTGAGAACGTCATTTATTTTTGAGTTGCAAAAAGTGTCGCTCCCCTTAGATACTGCGTCTCTAATTCTTGGCTTAGGGTCATTTGGTTCTTAATCCGGTAAGATAATAGAGCGCATAATAGAAGCACTTTGTAGATGAAACACGATCGTCCGCAGGGCTGGTTATCTTTCAGATTTGAGAGTAGTTGTACGCCAATGATATCGGCTGCATGATTAACTACTACGGCCGACTCAGATTGTCGGGCACCAAGTAACGCACCCTGTCAATTGGAGATAGATTGTGTTTGTCGAGGTTCCCTGACGTCCTCTTCTGTGCCGACCTAAATTTCATAAGATGCTTTGTCTGGAAGTAACATAACCACAATATACTTTTTGGTGCTGAACTCTTGCTGCACTCCATGTCTCATTCTATTTTAAGCAAACTAATACGAGGAGTGAAAACAGATGCCTTTGCGCTATTAACTATTTTCCGGAAGGTCGGTGCTCAGCAGCACTTAAATGTAAGTTTCATTACATCAATATTACCCAATGTGGATTAGCGAGGCTATTTATAGAATAAGCCTTTTCGATAGAAACAGCCCACCAGCTAACCATAACCAACAGCTACTCTCGTAGTCCTACAGCGACCACCAAATTGCTACACAGAGCCAACTAGGGCAATGAGCAGGATATGGGTTGACAGATATTAGCAGTAATATTACGTAGATATGGATCAGGTGAAACTACAAAACAAATTTATTAATAAATTCAATTACGTGAGCTATTATTTTATTGCATTATACTGAACAATTGAACCCTGGGGTGGGTTGATGTTGCTGTGACATTCGGTGTTTTGATGCAATTCTGGCATGGCTACAGCATGTCGCCGTAGATTTGGGTGGGGTTGGTTGTCACGAAGCTTGCGCGGACCTGCGTTTTTAGCCAAGCGTGTGCGGAGTCGAAAATCTGCTAATTTTAGCCATCCCTTGTACCTATTTGCGACAGCTTCACACCACTTTCTCTTCCATTTTGATGGCATAATTTGTGTGAGCCCTGTTTTGGTTCGAAAGATTGTTTCCAAACATCGTAAACAAAGATATGATCGACGACTGATGCCGTGTCGTAAAAATAGAAATCAAGAGAAAATATTCTATATTTGGTATCGTCGGAGAAATTGTATGTGCCTGGTACCTATGATTTTGAATTTGCGTCATATTCGGAGAAAAAGAACCTTTGGGGATTTTTGTTGCCTATCTGACAAATATTGTCAACTTCATCAGAATTCAATTCGAAGTTTAAAGTTAATGATTGCTTGATTCTATCTTCATTGCTCGAAGTAGTGACAGGCAACACCCCCACTTGTAAAACCCACTTCAATAAGATTTGGTTTTCGGATTTGTTGTACTTTTCAGCCAACTCGCCTACGAAAGTCGACAATTCTTCATCCTTGAATTTGTACAATGAACAAAGGGGATTGTAACCCTCAACCAAGATATCGTGATCATTACAGTACTTGATTATACCTTCGGACTGATTTTGCAAGTTTGGGTGGAATTCTATCTGATTAATGACTGGCTTGATGGTCTCGTGCAATCTACTAACCAAAGTTAAGTGTTCAGCGCTGAAGTTTGATGCTCCAATATACCTGATTTTGCCAGTTTCGTACAACCCAATGAGCTCTTGCCATAAAGATGTCAAAGTATAATCGCGATTCTCCCCTATGAAAGGCGAATGGATCAATAGCGCATCCACATAGTCAGTGCCTAACTCTTCCAACATTTGATTGAAAGCTATAGTCAAAGTTTCAGGCGCTCTTCTGCCTTTAATGGTGAATGGCGCATATTTTGTGGTAATCCAGATATCTTCCCTTTCCACGCCAGATTCTTTGACGGCTCTGCCAACTTCAGGACATGTGGTATAGGAGTCAGCAGTATCGATATGGTTGTAACCACATTTGATACTCAATTTCACTTGGTCGATGATTGGTTGATAGAATTCATCGTTTGTGGCTTTCTTGAACCATTGCCACTTGGTGCCGGTTCCGGTTCCAATCGTGATTGGTTTGCCCGACTTTGTATAGAAGTGTCTCATTAGTATGCGTCTGACTCACGACTCTGGAGATCTCAATCGTGCGATTGGAGCTTACCCGGAAATCGGGCTTACCTCGCGTTCTCCGGCTTGTCGTGTCACAAAAATAGATTGTGGCCCACGGCTCTATAATTGATTAAAGCAATTTTCACCGATGGACTTGGCATTAGTTCATCGTGGTCGGTTCGTTTGGCACTTTCGGATTCTTATTCCCCAATAGTATAAGCCTCTTGGCGAATACAAAGAAGGCTTAATGCCTTGTGTTTTCGTAATACGGGAGCTGTAACAACAGACCTCTAATGATTGTAAACTTACGGACAGTCTGGACTCCAGTCACTCGGAAATATCCCGATTCGACGGGAGTAACACTTCAATTCTCCGACTTAAGTTCGTATTTGCAGGCCAAGACCCGATTATTGGCTCGTACTGAAGTATAGCTTGGCATTAAGACTTACGACATAAATAGAAGAAGGCAGGTTTGTTTGCTCACCTAAATTGGCCGGTCTGAATACCGGCTGCTACTGGCAGGAGGTGATATCAAATACGGAGAGCAAGAAATAAATCCGAGATCAATAGTTGCAGAAACAAACCCCATTAAGAAAAAACCAAAACCAAAGCAAAAGCACTCTCTCGCCCGATCGGGCCTACTGCCGAACCAGCGTGACTGTTTTCGATATCGTGGAGCAGGTCGTGCGTATTCTCCCCTATTCATCCCTATTAATGTCTCGTTACTCCGAATATGAGCTAGAAGCGGTGCGGCAAAATTCAACCAATCGTTTCGATGCTAATGTCAGCAGGTTTGTAAAACCTGATAGATGAGTAACAACTGAGCTGCCTATAGACACCCTTATAGGCGAACTGATGCGGTTATATGTTGCTAAACTCTTTCGGTAACGATAGAAATGTTGTATTGCCGATTACGTAATGATTGCCATTTTTAATTTGCTTCTGTAAAAGATGAGCGGATCGTAAATGATCACTAAGCGGGAAAACGGATCTATATCATGATCACTTAAATACCCAAAAATTCCGTGACACATTTTTACAGATAAATATTTTATTTACGTGATAAATCCCTTATTCATTATACCCTTTATTTTTATAGCAGACCCAATATTAGACGACATCAAACAGATAAATTCTATTTCAATTTAAGGTCATATCATAGATAGGTTCAATTTCAGTTAAACCTCATATCATAGATAACTACACTAAGCAAATCACACATCTAAACAAGTATACACACCAATCGGCTTATAAACTCTAATTGGTTATAATTTTGTTTACTACTACTTCATTTACGAATAATAACTTTATATATCGGAGAACCAAGAAACCCCGCCAAGAGGACAAATACTTTAAAAGCACCACCGATCCGACAAAATTACAAATGAACAATACCATGGACGACGAATCAATTTTTTCACGTAACTCCATAACATCGACGGCGTCACCCTTGACGGTGCATTCGTCCAAATCCTTGTCATATAAAATCCCATCTTCTTCCGTTGAGGAGTTACCCCACTATTCAAAAATTAATGAGGAATTGCCGGATTATAAACCCTCGATTGAATTATTTGGTTTAGCCGTTGTCAGACTCGAATTCTCTACTCCATATAGATTAAATACCCAAAAGCATTGGGAGCCAATGCTAGTGGAGCAGAATTCCAACCAATTGATCTTATATACATTGGAATGCTCAAGCGCGTTGAAGAGTACGATTGTTAGCTTGTTTAAACATCGTAACAAGGTGACTGCACTGAACGGATATAAAGACAAAATTGGAAACATCAGGGTATCCAAGGACTTGGGCCATTTGAAGAAATACCATGATCAAATGAAGGAAAATACATTGCTTTTCGAACCGGTCGCGAGCCGTGATCGGTTTTCAGAGCTTATCACAAAGTATAAAGCACAGATACATCAATTATACACTTTAGAAGGACTTAAAGTAGGAAAGGCACCTACAGCCACAGATAAACATAACTATTGTTCACAAATAAAGTACGACAACAGTTTAAGATTACGTATAGAATTGCATCAGATATGTCTACAATTTTGGTCGTTCAACGCCATGGCTAGCTGGTATTGGCATCTCAGCGTTGGCAAGGACATTTGTGGGGAATTCGAGCTGATGCCTAAAATCAAAACCATCCCTAGGAACATTCAGCACTTTTTTGTGGATTTCAGCCACCAAAATACAGCTACTGAAAGTACTGTGGTCGTTGAAGGCTTGAAATTCTTTTTAAAACTCACAAACGATAAGGAATTCATATCGTGTTGCATTCCCGATTTAAACTCCTTTGATAAGTGGTCGGACACCATTGTCTCCAACTACAAGCAGTTGCCGATCAACGACATCAATGACAATATATTTGTTAATTATAGTAAAATACAATATAGGCGGAACACTACAAGTGGGAATTGCAGATTTTTTGTGATTCAACAAGAGGGGTTAGTTTCCGTAAGCCTGTAATATACATTTTGCATTTCTCGTATAGCCTTTTCTTTATACTATGAAGATTTTACATAGAATACACCTTTCATACCCATGACGTGTCATGATTCATTAACGTTACGAATAACTTAGTTGTAAATTGCAATACAACGAACTGATACCCGGTTCTGAGTGTTCTGTGTCAAACAGCTGTATCACACTTACTCGATTGTTGAATCGTCGATATCGTCCATCATTCCAAAGTAATTCTCATGTTCTCTGCTATATTCTTGTTGAAAATTCTGGGTCTGAGATACTTCGTATCCTTTTAGTACGTAATTCTCTGCCTCATCGCTGGGGCTCAATCTGATCGACTGTGGAGTTTGAGGTAGCTCGCAATCGTTTGCTTGTTGCTCTCCCCAATTGTTATTCAACAGATTCATTGAATTCATGCTGTTCAAGTTCCTAGTGGGCTGAAATTGTTCTTCTGTTTCCATTGATTCGTCGGCTGAGTTCATTGCAAAGCCTATTTGGTTCTTTGGTAATGGTATGTTGATGAAATCATAATCACTGAAATTCATGTCTTCGAATTTGGTAACGGTTTCACCATTGAGCTCGTACTGCCTGATAGAACCCCAGGGCGTTATTTTGATTATCCCTCCATTTGGGTGGTTGTATATTGGCCAATCTTTATTCTCTAATGATAGTTTTTGAGTTATTTCATCTATAGCTTTCTTGTTATTTTGATCGTAAGTGTCTGAACTCCTTTTGTTCATTGTTGTGACTCAATGCTATTTTGAAGGAAGTTTCTGAAAATGGCTTGCAGTTAGTGAAAAGTCTACCTAGCGAAAGAAATAATGAAAGACTTCAGAAAGAAGCAGCAGCGATTGAAAAAGTGAAAAATTCGCAGTAAGAAGCTTTGCAAAAAGAAATTATGGCTGGCTAACGCGCTTCTAGTTTTTTTTATCGGCCCCGGAATGGGGGAGAGATTGGCCGATTTGGCGAGCGGGGGTGCAGACACTGTTGCGCATTGAATCACAGTGTTCGAAAGAAAATTCAAGAACAATTTTATTTCGTTATAGGTTCTGGAATGACATGGGTAGTTCCTCAAATTGCAATTGATTGATGAGGCAGGGTTTATTATCAAGTTGAAATCTCGGGATGCTCGGCTCTTGACGAATTCAAAAAGTGATTACCTTCGGCAATATCCGTCAATGAAACAGTAGTATGGGCCATCTCCTACTGTGCAATTGAGGAATCCTAAGCTCCTGCCCTGAATATACTTAGTAAGGTTGAGCAGAACAAAGCTGGAGATATTTCAAGAAGGATTTATACTGGATATAAACAATTCCTGCTTAATTTGATGGCCCAATGAATTTGCACCTCGCACGAAAAATGCTTATCTCGTTATGAATAATGCAAGTACTGCCGGCATTTTTCGAGCTAGACTCATGGGCATGCCCCCTTTTTCTCCTGACTTAAAACCATCGAATAACCAAAGTATAAATGTCAGATAAAATCAACATAATTGATAATAAATGTAGGTGCGGATTCCCTTCTCCTTATCTAGAAATCAGCTTTATACGCGTAACCCCTATTGACAGATAAGTGTACGTCAAAATTACTTGAACTCACCAAAAAAACCGGTTAAAATTGCATACTCATGTAAGTACGATAGTGCAGTAATAATCATTCTAAGCGTGTTTTCGGGATGAATTACACACCTTACATAAATTGATGTCGCCTCACATTTCCAGAGAGAACACCTTTGCCTATGAATAGATATCACGCTAAGTAACGGGGAAATACGAATAATGTGATGGATAATGCCGTAGGTGATACTTCATTCTCATCGCAAGGTACTATTCACAATATCAGCATAAAATTTATACCTTGTCTTTACATTTCTTCTATGTTTTCGCCCACCTTTGAATATTTACTGCAACCATCGAATTTTAGATATGTAGTGAATTTCGCATCTTGTTTTCGTCTCTTAATTTCAACATGCATCAGAAACAAACCTTCCTCTTGTACACAATCATTCAATCCAGGGGATATTCACATAACATTCTTGCGCTTGAATATCAACGCAGGTAGAGATCGCATGTACGGTTTTGCTGATTGTATGGGTGTACGGGCGTTCTATGATTTCAAACACCAGCCTACGCACGACTTTCAGTCAAACAGTGCGAAATCTGAACGACCAATAACCATTTTTTTAATTCAAACTTCGACTTCTCAAATTTTCATCTAGTACCAAACTTGAATCCTTTTGATTAATAGTTGCGATCTTAAAAGAAAAGATGTTGAGAAGATCATTGCAATCTAGTACTTCCAGATACCAAAAGGGGATTTTGGCTAGATTCAACAACAGCAAAATTTTCTCGAGACAAGTGAGCAGTCCCTCAAATGAGGATTATAAGTTCAAAAACTCAATGGGTACTGGATTCAGTAAAGTCACCCCAGAAGGAGCCATGTTGTCGAAAACCACATTCACCGAAGTTTTAGACGAGATTGACATGACTTGGAGTAAGGATGACCATAAAGGAGAGAAGACCTATCCAAATCTTTTACATCAGAATGAAAACGCCAAATCAGCTTCCACCGGGGTTCAAGCTCCTATAGTGAAACATTTCACCGTCAATTTCGGTCCCCAGCATCCAGCTGCCCACGGGGTGTTGCGTTTAATCTTGGAATTACATGGGGAAGAGGTCGTAAGAGCAGATGCACACGTCGGTTTATTACACAGAGGTACGGAAAAATTGATCGAATCCAAAACTTACATGCAAGCATTACCATATTTTGATAGATTGGATTATGTTTCTATGATGACCAACGAATTGAGTTTTGCATTGGCAGTCGAAAAATTGTTGAATGTGGAAGTACCATTGAGAGCTAAATACATCAGAACCTTATTTGGTGAAATGACCAGAATATTAAATCATTGTATGTCAGTTTTGACCCATATTATGGATGTTGGTGGCTTGACTCCTTTCTTATGGGGTTTCGAAGAAAGAGAAAAATTAATGGAATTTTATGAAAGAGTGAGTGGTGCAAGGTTGCATTCTGCTTATTTTAGACCCGGAGGGGTTTCTCAAGACTTGCCTGTGGGCTTGTTAGATGATATATATATGTGGGCTACTCAATTCGGTGATAGGGTCGATGAAGTCGAAGAATTGGTTACAGATAATAGAATTTGGAAAGCCAGAACCATAGATGTGGGAGTTGTTTCGGCCGAGGACGCTTTGAACTACAGTTTAAGTGGGGTAATGTTGAGAGGTTCAGGTATACCTTTCGATATCAGAAAATCACAACCTTATGATGCCTACGATTTGGTTGATTTTGACATCTCAGTTGGTGTAAATGGTGATTGTTACGACCGTTACTTGTGTAGAATGGTTGAATTCAGACAATCCTTGAGAATCATGGAACAATGTATCAATGATATGCCAGAAGGTCCCGTTAAAGTGGAAGATTATAAGATAAACCCACCCCCAAGATCCTTAATGAAAGAAGATATGGAAGCATTAATTCACCATTTCTTATTATACACTAAAGGTTACGCTGTGCCACAGGGTGAAACATATACCGCTATCGAAGCACCAAAAGGAGAAATGGCTGTTTATGTTGTGAGTGATGGTAGTGAAAGACCATACAGATGTAAAATCAGAGCCCCCGGTTTTGCTCATTTGGGAGCCTTCGATCATATTGCCAGAGGTAATTTATTGGCTGACGCTGTTGCTATTATCGGTACTATGGATTTGGTCTTCGGTGAAGTTGATAGATAAGCTTAGCATGCATTTACATTAGAACGATATATATATTCTGTAATTTAATTTCTCCTATGTTACCTACCCGAAAACAGCCTTATATATCATGAATAATCCTCCACTTGCTCCGCCTAAAATAGCCATAACCTTGAGTCCCGAAGGCTCGTTTTCATCGTGAGTATTGGGTCGTTGATAAATAAAGGGATTGGACTGGTTTATGTTGATCACATGCGGTGCAGGTTGTTTGTTTTTCCTGTTGATTTGACGTTTTAGATGCTTAGTTACCAACTCTTCGTTCAACTCGCTGATGTCGTAGTTTTTCGTTAGCTGTTTCAATACCGCCTCACGCTCAGCTTTGGAGAACTGTCTATTTATGATTCGTTGCTCGAATTTTAGATGCTTCGATAGATGCTCCTGATAATTGAAGTGGGGCACGTTGTTTCGGTCACCGTAGTTGACATGTCTTCCTGTGAACTTCGAATCATTGTCATCATATTCGCTGAAGTTCTTAACTCTATGACGGGTTCTATTTAGCCTTGATGCGCTATAGTACTTTGACTCTCCGTAATACTTATTTTCCCATTCCTTTCGGCTGTTGTTGTAGGAATAGTTGAATGTTTCGGCTCTACCGGGACCCCCACCACCGTAATTACCGCCACCTGGGCTCAAAGTAAAGTCATACTCTTGTCTTTTCTTGTTATCTTTCAAGATCTCATATGCGTTAACAATTCTGATGAACTTATCAGCGTTGTCTTGTTTCTCTTGCTCGGGTAGCTGAGTGTTCAAATCCGGGTGGTGCTTCTTGCTTAATACCTTGAATTGTTTCTTTATGTCCTGCAAAGTACAAGATCGGGGCAATTCTAAGATGTCATAAAATGTTGCTTGACTGTGCAAAAATCGTAGTAGCTTCATCTTGAAGTTCGCGAACCGGTGATCCTGCTCTATATCCTACTCCACGTAACGCCATGAACTCCAAGATGCGAAACAGGCAATGAACCGCGGTATAAGTGGTGGTTTGTGGGCAGGCAAGAAAAAACACTCCCCAGAGACGGCCGCAACAAACGAATAAGGGGGTTTCCGAAAACGCTTAACCCCGGAATCATGCAGCGATCTAAAATTAGTGACGGAACTTTCTCTCCTCCGTCCACTTGGGGTTAAAACTCTCACTAAGTCATGCCCGGAAGGCAGTAGAATCAGGGTGGCGGTAGTGCGTCTACCATTTCTTCGAGAATATAAAAGAAAAATTCTCACTCCGTGTCACATTAATCAACAAACAAATTAAACACAAGATGGCTAGACAAAGAAGAACAAGCCCTGCTTCCAGAAGTCAAAGCAGATCCGCTCACACCGCTGCTTATCCTGCACAAGCTCAAAGCCACCCACAACAATCATCTTACTCCCAACCCCAGACTCAATCCAGACAACCCGGTTTATTTGGTCAAATGGCTTCTACTGCCGCAGGGGTTGCGGTTGGTTCTACAATCGGTCACACTCTTGGTGCCGGAATTAGTTCCATCTTTGGCGGATCGTCTGCTCCAGCTCCAGCTCCAGAACAACAATTGGCCACCCAACAAAACTCATTAAACGAACAACAACAAGTTCAATGCGATGCTGATGCCAGAAACTTCACCAGATGTTTATCGGATAACGGGGGTAACATGCAAATATGTGACTACTACTTGCAGCAATTAAAAGCTTGTCAAGAAGCCTCTCGTCACTATTAGAGTTGTTGTCACCTGCAGCCGGAACACACTGCTAATCTTAGAGTAAAAGGGCATATAAACCTAATTCCGTATCAACAATACACTATTTATTGCTTGTATATATCTATAACATAATATTTATTTGTCCACGATCTATTTCCTATCTGATTTTTGCTTATAGTAGTAGTAACTACCCGCACCCAAACCAAACACTCCCAAAGTGATGAAGAACTGATTCTTGGAGTTGTCTTTCTTGATGTCTTGTCCTTCATGCTGTAAGTTGTCATGTTCTAAATCATCTACCACTTGAGCTTGTTTGACGTCGAGTTGGCCATTATCAACAACTTTGGATGTGCTCAAGTTGCTTACTTCACCTTGATTCAAGTTAGGGTTGGTAGATGATTGAACGTATTGGTCCCTATTTGCCGGCTTGAACCCACTTTCTTGAGCAGGTTTCTTGAATCCTTGGACTTTAATTGGATCACTGCCTCTGTCGTGCAAAAACTCGGGCTCTTCGCCGACATGTTCACCTCCATGGACCACGGTTGCTTCGTTGGCCTCCACTTTAATACTACTGGAGTGCTCTTGGTTGAATAATTGCTGCTCGACCGATTTTCTCTTTTCCTGAGCGATGTCTTGCTTTATAGCCTGCTCGCTAATTGGTGGCACCTTTGGTTCAGCTACTTTGGGGATGAAGTCGTATTTGAACTCCCACTCATTGATGGAGGTTTGCGATGGTAATCTGAACGAATCGATGGACGAAGAATCGTTTTTGGCCAATTGCCTAGCTGATTGACTGATTGATCTCACGATATTTCTGCTGATGACTCTGTTCATGGTGTGACTGAATAAATTAAATTTAGTTGTGAAAAAGATAATTGAGCTTAAGGATAAAACTAATTGTCTCGACAAATCTGGGGTCATTCCGTGGTACGCGCACACCGCCCTATCGCAATCTTGCACCGCTATGACCAGGCTGAAATCTGGCACCGCGCGTGTGGGGTTAGGTGACGGTTTAAAATTTTTCCTTTGGGATTACGTGACAATTGAGCTAAGTATCGATAGGACAGGATTCTGACATGGATATTAATTACTATATTACATTCTATAAAAAGATACCGTAAAGGCTTCGAAGACGACAAGCTCAGCCACTGAATAGCTCCAGCTCTAACATCCTTTTGGTGTACCCGAATTGTGGCTGTGAGACACTTTGAAAACTATTGAGTCTCACCCAGCATCGAACCATTATCCCCCAATAATTCCTCTAGGTACAAGCTGGGGGGTCTTGGATTAGGCTTCCTGTCGAGTTTGTCCAAGGCGTTATTGTCGATATTATTCCATTCAAATAGACTAGGATTGTAATCAAACAAACTTGCCTTTGAACTGTTGTGATTTTCAGCCAAGAAGTCGTTGGTGGGACTGAAGAACATCGATCCCCTGTTTTTGTTTTTCAAAAGCTGGTTTATCGTCATTTGACTCAAATTGGAATTGGTCGACTTCTTGTCGAAAATTGAGGAGTTGGATGAATTCGACGATCCCGATTGCTCATATACCAACGGCTTGTTGTAAACGTATTTCTCACTCTGCTTTTTGGCCTTATACCACGACATGCCTTTTGCTACCATGATAACGGTCAAAAGAGCAATTAGTATTAGTAATGCGACAGCACCTACTATTATGAACACGAGGTTTTCAGGTAGGTCTGATTTGTGTATGTATGGATTGCCACCATCGTCGTTGACTTGGATGTCGTAAGTATAGGTGGGTTCGATATTTGGAAGTGAAAGCGTAGGCAATTCTCGAGGCACCAATTGACCCAAAGATGCAGCAATGAACACTAAAATCACCCAGACCATCATTTCACTTATTGAGTGATTGTCAAGCTTCGTTTGTCAATTAAAAGTCAAAAAAGGATAAATTGACACCAAAGGATATTTATATGAATGGGCAAATCTCATAACATCAAATGTCCTTTTATTGTAAAATCCTTCTCTGTAATATATACAGGTCTGTTGACATGCCGCGTATTGTCATGCGCAATGAACCTTATTTTGCTTTTCATGATAAAATCGGGCTTCTAAGAAGGGTTCAGGAACTATCGTGTTTCGCGATATGCTGCAAAATAAATCCGCGTTTTGAAACAAGGGTTGCCGGGCATAGATTGCAATAGAACACGGTCGCAGCATGGCTCACACTCTCTCCACGCTACCTCCACTGAGAAGCGGAATCCTCATCTGGTAAGGAACTGGCTGGGATTTTTGGACTGGAATCACGTGCACGGTCACATGCCCAAATAATGCGATATTCCGGCCTTGAGTCAAAATCTCATCAACTTTCGTCAATATGGAGAACTACAATAATGAGTATTTAGAGCGTGTGCCTAATGACAGCGAAGAAATAGACGGCGAGTTAGCGGCACAACCTACTATAGCAGGTCCTGGCCATCTGGTGACCGAAGATGATTTGGCTACCGCGCAAGCTGTAGCTGAAGCTGCGTTGGCTGAACAACAAAATCAACCCGGAAATGCATTCAATAATGTCGGCCAAGGGTTAATATCGCCCCATAGAGACGATATGATCCGATATTGGCAGGAAACCATCGACTCTATCGAAAACGATGAACACGATTTCAAAAATCACCAATTACCGTTGGCAAGAATCAAAAAGGTCATGAAAACCGACGAGGATGTCAAAATGATCAGTGCTGAAGCTCCCATTTTGTTCGCCAAGGGATGTGATATTTTCATAACAGAGTTGACCATGAGGGCATGGATACACGCCGAAGAAAATAAAAGAAGAACCTTACAAAAATCTGACATTGCAGCTGCTTTGACTAAGAGTGATATGTTTGATTTTTTGATTGATATCGTTCCCAGGGACGAAGAAAAACCAAAAAAAAGTAAACCAAAGGCTTCTGATTATCAGAGTTATCACAATTACCAAAATTATGAAAATTTCCAATAGGGGTGTATATTATATTAGAGGTTGCAATTTTATTCTCTTTCGCTTTGTCGCTCACTGTCTTAAAGCTTCGGGATCTAACATTAAGCCCTTATATCGTCCTTGGCTAACCGTAAACCCCGTTTTGAGCCACCCGGAACGATCCGCTAACACCGATATAATCGTATAAAAAAAGTATGGAGAATAGTGCGACATGCCCACAATTCGAAGCAAGGTAAATTGAGCAATAACTAAATTAATATAAAACCTCCTCCTTGTGAAAATAATATAAATTCAATGATAAGAACAAATTTTAGGAAATCGTTGAATTATTTTAAACCGAACAATTTTAATAACTATCAAATATATTTATCCAGGATGAATTTAATGACCATATCTCAATCATTGGATGAAAGCTATGCTAAGCACAAAATAATTCCTGATGTAGTGGATAAATTTGAGACTCAAGGGTTATTAACTATCGAATATAATGAAGCTGATAAAGTTGCATTGGGTAATACATTAAAAGTGGCCAAGACCCAGCACAAACCCACCATTCAGTTTACAATCAACTCGCCTCACAATAACCAAGACGAGGAGTTTGAAATTGCTAAAGAAGATAAATTCATATTGATATTAACCGACCCGGACGCTCCTTCGAACTCGGACCACAAATGGTCGGAATACTGTCACTGGATCATTTCTGACTTATCACTCAAAGCCACTCAGTCTGAAGATCCTGAATCATTGAGTAGCATCATAGATTTCTCCAAGGGTAATGAGCTTTTGCCTTATAATGGGCCAGCGCCTCCTGAAAAGACCGGGAAACATCGTTATGTTTTCTTATTGTACAAACAAGACCCTAATGCCAAATTGGTGACTCCAAAGGATAGACCAAATTGGGGTACCGGTGTAGCAGGTTCAGGAGTTAGAGAATGGATTGAAAAGCATGGAGGACTGTCCAAATTGTTGACTGTCAATTTCTTCTATGCTCAAAACGAAGTACAATAAATGATTTCACGTAGCTATAGCTTTTAATCTCTTCTAACCGTTCACCGCGGCATTCATCTTCTCCTTACCGAATTGTAATCCTTAGGACTCATCACTAAACCTTTTCCCTTCTTGGCCCCACTATAAATAACCTGTATTATGTCAATCAACTCCTGCTTGTCCGTTATCAAGAAGTTTAGCTTATTGTTATTACCGGTACCAAAATCACATAGCATGTGTTTATTCCGCCAAAAAAACATTAGGGTGCACGGATCGTACAACTCGTACATCTTATTGAAGTCAGGAACCTCGTCAATATCACATAGATAGATGGTAGCGAAATTCTTCACTTTTTCAGCAATCCCAAAAAGCAACTCGTCAATGATCATACAGTCTTTCTCGTGGTCTCTGCCGAACCTTATCACCACTAGTCTGTCATCCTCGGATAAAATAGCCTGATCAACGTGCCACCCCGAGTGTAAATGTGGCAAAAATATAGATCCCATTACTAAAGTTCTTATTTTTTGAGATGCGACATATCGTTTTGCATCCACAAAGATCTCAGATTTTGCAACCACATAACTGAACAGTATTCAAAGTGCAGATTCGATGAAGAGAAATTGGTGGAATAAAAACGTGAATTCTGAATACTCGTCCCCTAGTGATCCGGTTGCAGAAAGCAGCCCCGAAATTCGGTACATTCTTGACGAGTTGGACGCGGAGTCGATAAACGAAGATTTAGAAGATTCTATATTGAGGATGGGGGAAGCCACTTCGGGGCATTTCAGTGACAGCGAAAGTGAGGAGCAGAGCGATGTTCAGGTCGGCTCAATTTTAGATGAACGAGGAAGAAAATTGGCCGTTTCTGAGCGTTGTCGTAAATCTCCCAGCAGATCAGTGACTCCATTACGTATCAGAGACAACATAAACCATCTCCTAGGATGGGACAAAAACCCCCCTCCTAATCCAAAAGAACATCGGGCCAAACTAAACGCGGCGAATCTCCACGAAGAGGGGTCCAAAAAGAATCTTGCTTATTGCAAACCCTCTTGCAGATTGGCTATCATCAATAACGAGCAGAACTTAGCTTTTCGGTTCGAAGTTGAATATATGAAACAAAAGTTCAACGATTTTCCGTTGTACTACCCTTGGACCGTTTGGATCAGCTACGGGGGCCCCATGGAACACGATCAGGTTTTGCAGACAATGGTGGATTTTCACACGTTTTTCAAAAAAATTAAGAAAAAAGACCACTTTGGTGATTTCGCCTTGAATAAGCTGATGATCTTCAGGAGCGGGGTGGAGCCCAAACGAAAGAACAGCTTCAACATCAAAAGTTGTAGTGTAGACATAAAGATATCTGACCCCGCAGTTGATTTGAAAGCTTTCAAAGCCTTGGCGAAAATTGTTGTTGACGATACGTTTTTCCAACCGGAAATTGATATTGGGGTGGTGGGTATAGTGTTTACTCGTAAGCTGAGGTACTCTGTTATCTCGCTCTGGCTTTATCCTCCCACCTCGAGATACGATGATAGTAGCATCTTCAGTCCCTTGGAAATCAATAAATTAATTGAGTGTTTGAGATGCAATGTTCCTGAGTCTTTAAGGCCAATAATCGACACTTCAGTGTTGATTGACAACGAAACTTCCTCAACGGTCTCATTGTTCCAGTGACTGCAGTGAGTATTTTCTGCAACTGCGATAAGATGAAAATCTCACTGAAAAATATTCGAAGTAAAGATGTCAGAAATTGAGTTGGGGATCACCGCTGATATGCACGTTCACCTTCGTGAGGGTAAAATGATGGAACTTATCGCTCCAACTGTTAGAGAGGGGGGTGTTTCAGTAGCATATATTATGCCTAATTTGGTGCCCCCAATCACCACCATAGAGAAAGTCATTGAGTATAAAAGTCAATTACAGGCTTTATCTCCCAAAACCACTTACTTGATGTCGTTTTATTTGAGTCCCGAGTTAACCCCAGAATTGATCAATGAAGCTGCCGCCAAAGGTGCTATTCAAGGAGTAAAATGTTATCCAGCTGGTGTGACAACCAATTCAGCTCATGGAGTTGATCCAAATGACTTCACCAAATTCTATCCAGTTTTTGAGGCCTTGGAGAAGAACAACTTGGTCTTAAACTTGCATGGCGAGAAGCCTGGGAAAAAGGACGACGAAGAAATTCATATATTGAATGCTGAGCCATTATTCTTACCAATCTTAGAGAAATTGCACGCCGATTTCCCAAACTTGAAAATCATTTTAGAGCATTGCACAAGTAGGCAAGCGATTGAAACGATTCAAAGATTAAACCGCGGCTATAAAGCTGGCGACAAAGTGACGGTAGCGGGCACTATTACTGCTCATCATTTATCCTTGACCATCGATAGTTGGGCTGGTAATCCTATCAACTATTGCAAACCAGTCGCCAAATTTCCGGAGGATAGAAGGTATTTGGTCGAGGCTGCAACTTCAGGCAAGCCGTACTTTTTTTTTGGGTCAGATTCTGCCCCTCATCCAATCGAAGGGAAAGCTAGACACACCGGTGTTTGTGCTGGTATCTACACTCAGAAATTTGCTATCAGTTACATAGCAGACGTTTTCGACCAAAAAGGCAAGTTAGGCCAGCTAAGGGCCTTCGTCAGTGACTTCGGCTTGCAATTCTACGATGTAGATGTCAAAGCCCTCAAGAGCACCGATAGGTGCTGGTTGGTCAAACGTAAATTTAATGTTCCAGAAGTTATTGGCAATAAAGAGATCACTGTTGTCCCATTCAAAGCTGGTGACGAATTGGAGTGGCAGGTCGAATGGAGATAGTTTATATAATGTACATACCTTATTTACCTGATTCAATTACTATTCATTATCTTGTTCCATAGCCTCGGCGGATTCTTCTGATTGTTCTGGCTCAGATTCCACTCTTTCAATGGCAATTTCGACGTCACCAGTTGAGACTTCCTCATCAAAATTTGGAATCAATATTTCCACTTCGTCTTTTGTGATTTTGGCTTTGATTTCGTCAAAATTGATTAGTTTATTGAAAGTGAAAACCTTCTCGAATCTTATGGAGCTGTTCAAATAGTCTTGAATAAATGCTTTGGTATCTTCCAAGATCTCTTCGTCAACCTCGTCCGAAGCCACAGACTCTTCGCTCGATTCAGAGTCAGATTCGGCAGCTTCTTCCTCTTTGGATTCTTCGGCTTTAGATTCTTCTTCGTTTGAGCTTGATGACTCTGAGGATTCGGAATCGGAGTCAGAGTCTGCTGATGAGTTTGAGGATTCGGAATCTGAGGAGGAAGATTCTTCAGCTTCAGCTTTGTCACAACTGCAGCTGTCACAATTGTCGCAGTCATCACAACCACCACAATTTTCACAATCTGCATGGTCTTCTTTACACTGACAAGCATCAGCGTCCTCGCAATCATCACAGCCACCGCAATTTTCGCAGTCCTGGTGGTCGCTTTCGTTGTCACTTTCGTAATCTTCATCGTTTTCATCGTCTACGATGACTTCACCGTTCAAAATCAATTTGTTCTCTAACTTATTGAATTTGATTTTCAACTCATCGTTGATCAAGGCTGGGATACGCAACACCAACTTATGCAAGTTATCGTTGATTTGAACCAATTCACAGTCTTTGCTGTTCTCCAAATCCTTCGTTAAATCGATAGTACCATCATCAATTTCGTATTCTGAATCGTAAGCCAACAATTCTTGTTCCTCGTCATCGATATAATTCATTAATTCTTCATCAGTGGAGTCATCTTCGCTTTCACCATTTGGCAAATCGAACCTGTGTCTGTAGATGGTGATACCTTCATCGTCAGAAGATTCTGATTCAAAATCAGAATCAATTTCCATTCCGCTTTCGAGATCGCTAAAATCGCTTTCTCCATTGACGTTGACGAATTCTTCTGATTCATCACTGTCGAGTTCCAATTCATCATCACTGTGCAAGTCTTCTTCGAAGTATTGTCTGACATTTTCTAACTGCAACTGATCATTTAATTGTTCTTCGTCAGAGCTGTAAACAATGTCGAGGTCAGTAACGGAGCTTTCATCTGAATCGAGCTCAGCGAAAGCTTGTGCTTGCAATTGATCATTCATGTCAATGACGTCCAAAATATCGGTTGGTTCGTATATCACGGCAGCGTACTCGTCATCGGAATCGCTTTCAGAATCCGAGCTGCTCGAGCTGCTTGCAGATGAATCAGATGCACTTTCATCTGATGACGAATCTGAACTATCATCATCTTCTGATTCTGAGCTGTTGGAAGCACATGAGCATTCTGAACTGTCAGAATCGTAAAACCTCACAATCTCGTCGTTTAAATCGGTGATTCTGCCTCTGGAGTCGAACACTTCGATGACATCATTTTCTAGTTCGTCATTCAAGTCGATCATGTCGTCCTCGGAGTTTGAGTCCAAGTTGAATTCAAAAACAACTTCCTCTTCGCTTTCACTGCTGCTGCTGCTGCTGCTGTCGCTGTCACTACTGCCGCTGACAGATTGCTCTGATTCACTGACATCTTCTCCACTATCACTGGTAGGCTCTTCTACAAGAACCTCTGAAGTTGGATATCTCTCATAGTAGCTACGATACTTTTTGCCGTTGTGAGAATACTTTGGTTTGCTGAAACTTGGTTTGGTATGTCTGCTGTAAGAATCCCTGGAGGATGGTTTGGAGTGGCTCCTGCTGCTTTGGTGCTTTCTGTTATATCTTCTTGACCCGGCCATTTTGTACTGACTTCAATGATATTACTCTATAGAGAAAATTTTAGAACGCGATGAGATATTCCAGAAACTCATCGCGCCACCCTCACACGACCTGAGGGCGAATATAAAAGAGAGGCAAATCCCTGGAGAAAATTCTTTTCTCCTTCTTTTTTCTTCTCTAAATCTCTTTGCCTTTTGGCTTAGATCAAGTGTAGTATCTGTTCTTTTCAGTGTAACAACTGAAATTTACTGTTATTCTCCTTCGAGTTTAACTTAAATTTTATGTTTGAATTACCAAACTTATTCATTTTTGGGAAACCTGGGTCCTTGTTTATTTCAATCTCTTTTAGATTTTGATTTGAGCGAGGAATATCGTGTCGTTGCCATTGCACTTTAAAACTTGGTTTTAAGTAGGCTCCTGACGCATTACCCAACTTTCCTTTAATTTACCCATTGGGTGATTAAAGCACTTTTTAGGAGATTACAATGAGATCATTCTAGTCTTTCAAAAATTGCGAATAGTCTCAAAATGGAACTCGGTAGATAAGGTTAAGCTTGTATGTTCGACCCAGTATCGATGGTGTGATTACCAGCGGTGTAAATCTCCTCTCTGTTAGCCTGCTGGCGGAATCCCACAATCTCTAAATTGCGCTACAGAGCTGTCAAGCATTATCTCCCTGATATCTCGATTCTCAAAAAAGGAAATTTTGCTGAGACCATACGCTTATTAACCTGTGAGTCCATTTAAACACCCCATACTTCTTTGCTTGTTTTGTCGGCCAAAATTTTACAGGAGCCGTATCTTTAAAGGCAGATTCTGCAGCCTTGGGTTTTGGACATTGGTGCTTTACCGTTACTATCAGCTTTCTTGCTCAACTAGGTATAACCGCTGTGCAATATGGCGAGGACCAGTAAATATTTGCTGGGCTACACTGTTGATTCAGATATTGCAAATAACGATTTGTTTCCTAACGTATTTCAAAAAGACAGAGATGACGATAATAGCCTAGATTTGTCTTCGAACGACGTCACTGACAATTATGGTGATGATTACAACAACGACGATGTGGATGATAACCTCTTTACGAGGAAGTCCTTTTCACAAGAAACCGGCGATGAAATCTATAGTGATGCAGAAACTGTGGAGGAGCTCGATCGAATATCCAACAATCGACCCAGTTTCGATGTAACTCGCCAAAGAAATCTATTTAGATCCAACTTTGACACTGATTCCGAGCAAGACATATCCTCAGAGGATCATTTTTCTATTAGATCGTCCATCATCGACAAAATGGACGAGAATATTATAAATAATGTCGACTCGGGTGACCGATTTAAATTTTTGAACACTTATACCAAACTTTTGAAATCGGCCAAGGCCAAGGGAAAAACCTCCCAGATGCAAGAAACAGAGAACGGTATACCCCTTCAAACGTTGGAGTCTAACGACTCCGTTTTCAACCTATCACAGTTGGACGACTTCCGTAGGTTTGTCAAGATGAGCGAAATCAACGACCTAATAGTCTCCAAATATGGTAGAAAGAATCCCAATCAAGACAATTTGTTGGACGTAATAAAATTCAAAGACTTGGCCCAAAATTTCTACGTTGAACCTAATGCAGTGGACAATAGCACCAATGCTAATAGCAATTACAACTTGGACAATAATTCTAAATTTGGGGCAATCAGTAACCAGAAGAACTGGTTCAGCTGGGGATGCAGGAGCAAAAATGAGTACGCAAAAGATACTTCGGAAATCTATGTGAATTCTCCTATAATGTCAATAGAATCCTCCGCCGACCGAACCCCGAATCGTTATTTGAGCAGAAGCTTGAAAATACGGCATTTGCAGATGATAAGTTTTGGGGGCACTCTCGGGGTAGGGCTTTTTCTCAACACTGGGAAGGCTATCAGCATTGCCGGTGGTTTTGGGACGTTGTTGGCGTTTGTTATCTGCGGTATAATAGTGTTGGCTACTATTGTTTCATTTTGTGAGATGGTTACGTTTGTATCTATCGTTGACGGAGTTTCGGGGCTTTCCTCTAGATTTATCGATGATGCATTTGGTTTTGCCACGGGATGGTTGTACTTTCTTAGTTTTGCATTCGGCTTGGCTGGAGAAATAGTTGCCAGCGTTATCATGTTATCCTACTATCCCAACTTGAAAATCCTCGAGAGCAAAGGAAGCATAGCTGGGTTTGTAACGTTTTTTTTATTGAGCGTCATTTTGAGTAATTCTATCAACGTGCAGGTGTTTGGAGAAATCGAGTACATTTCAAGTTTCGTGAAGTTGATATTCATAATGATAATGATCATATTGATGATTGTCATGAACGCGGGTGGGTTCACCCACGAATACATTGGATTCAAATACTGGGACTACAACAAGTCGGACTTTGACCACAATCTCATTTTTGGTTTATTCAGGCCAACTTTCAACTTAAAAGATAATGGCACGAGCGGTCTCGACCAGGGGATTGGTGGAGCTACGGGGCGATTTTTGTCGCTAATGGTAGCTATTTTGGTAGTTTCGTTTGCCTATAGTGGAACCGAGATCGTTTGTATAGCTGCGTGTGAAGCCAAAGAACCAAGGAAAGCGTTACCTTCTGCCACCAGAAGAGTTTTCTGGAGGATTATCATCTTTTACTGTTTGTCGGCGTTTGTTGTGTCGTTAAACTTGTATGCCGGCGACCCAAGACTATTGAGGTATTTCAGCGGATCTACCGGGGTTTCCTTCGATGAATTTGCCTCCAATTACGCTATTTATTACGTCGGAGGGGCCCACTGCGACAGCCAGTCCGCAACCATTGGGGGGTTTTCCTCGGGGTCCCAAAGCCCCTGGATTGTAGCTTTACAGTCAGCCAATCTATGTCAATTGAGCTCGGTGGTGAACGGGTTTCTTGTGTTCTTTGCCGTTAGTTGCGGGAACGCCCAACTCTACGTTAGTTCTAGAACCATGTATTCATTATCTTTGCAGGGCAAAGCACCACAGTTCCTCAGCAAGTGCAATAGATACGGCATTCCATATTATTCGGTGGGATTTTCAGCGTGCTTTGGTGTCTTGGCCTATATATGTGTGAGTAAAGAGGCTACCGTGGTGTTCCAGAACCTATCAAACATCATTGCTAGTTCGGGAATCATCATTTGGTTCGCCATGTGCTTGAGTTTCATCAGATTCTATTACGGACTTAAGAAAAGGCCAGATATTATTGATCGAGACGACTCCTCGTACCCATACAAATCGTTTTGGCAGCCTTACAGTGCAATAATTGGGTTGGTGGGTTCGGGGACCATCATTTTGGCCATGGGATTCACTGTGTTCTTGGATAGCTACTGGGACACGTTGACTTTCTTTACCAGCTACGGCACGCTTATACTTTTCGCAGTGCTTTATTTGGTTTATAAGTTCATTTATGGTACAAGAATCCATAGCTTGGAGACCTTAGACTTTGACAGTGGTAGAAGGGAGGTGGATAGATATATTTGGGACGGTAATAAGGATTATAATCAGAGGAATCTCAGAGAGTTGGTACAAAAATGGGCATCATTCCTAGCGTGATGGAGTGTGATGTGTTACATGTAGTGTACAGTGTCAATAGAAACCAATTTGGCTACGAATAGAATTTACTCCGTGATATCTCTTTCCACTTGCGACATCTCTTTCCAGCCGCAATATCTCTTCAGCTCATACAAGCGATCCCACTCACCCTCATCTATCAGCGAATTCAATTACACTTCCTAATCGAGACAAATGTTGACGAGAACGAGAATTCTCGATCTTTACAATTGGTGAACGTTTATTTCAAGTGGAATTGGCAGGTGACTCCGTGTTATTAGCTCAATTACTGGTCAGAATCGTACAGTATTTACCAAATCATCTGGCTGCTCCAATAAACAATCTAGATCACCACCATGTCTTGGAAACCAACTAACAAGTTTTTGCGTGGGAAATTGGCAAAACCGTTCTTGCCGCTTGAAAAGCACCCCAACTTGGTCAATGACAGCATCCAGAACTTGTATCCCGGGGACGAGGTGTTTATCTTCGAAACCAAGAACGAGAAGTGGGCCAGAGCTTATATTGTCACCAAGCCTTTCCCCAATGACTTTACCATAACTTCAGTCAACTTGGACGATTTGCCCACCCGAAAGGTCAGAGTTGCTATCTTGCCGTTGAAATACGTCCAAATCTTGGAGGAAATCCCCATTAACCACGTGAGGGTCGATCCATTCGACAACTTCGATTACGAGCTAGCTCCGACTATCTTGGATAGTGAAAGAGCCCACCAGGCTGCGGTAGACGGTATCAGTGTCAGTGGCGATGTGGGCCTGAAAAGAAGATCTATTCCAGCTTTACCAACTGTAGAAGCTACATCCTCCCCCGATTTGGTCGAAGAGATCAAGTACGATTTAAACTTGTTGACTTCTCATATTTTTGCTCTTTATTCCATCGGGGAGTTCCGATTGTTCAACAAGTTGTCGGGGATTTACTTCAAATTGGATGAGGCGAGAATCAAGTTGAGGTACGACTTGTTAACCCACGAAGAGGTCATCTCCACCAGAGAACACGCGGTTTTGTTGCTCAACAAGATCCCCAAGAAATTGGCCTCCAAATCCGCCAGATTGAATGAAAACTCCTACGATTTGGACAATGACAACACCGACATTTCAGGCTACAAAACGATTCTCGCAAGAGACTGCAATACTGGCCAATTATTGAACAGCGACAATTGCGTGCCCACTCTCCTCGGTGCAAACCAGGTGTACTGCTCGTTGCAGCCCAACTTCCCCATCAATTTCCATAACAACGAGCGGTATTTCGGCTTTGACCCTCAGCCAAACAGCAAAATCCTTGCCGAAACCCCGTCGCATATATTGGTGGATTTTAAGTCCGTGGGGGGATCCTCGGCTTATCAACCCCCCGGATTTGCGGGGATGATCGCATATTTGTACATCCGTAACAACCGCAGAAGATTGACGGAGGCATTCTCCGTCCACACTAATTCCGTGGATGATTTGGTGCATGTGGAGAAGTTCAGCTCCGCTTTGTTCAGGAACATCCCCTCCAGTGAGACCGAAAACACAAGAGTATACTTGGTAGCGGTGTTGACCGAGGAAATCAATTTGTCTTTGAAAGATGATATCAATATCCCTCAGATCTCCCGGGTTAAGAAGGGGGTCGCTGCTGGGGTCACGGATATCACGAGGATTTTCAGTAAAAACCAAGGGTCGTTGACTGCGGGGGAATCCCACCAGTTTTCCATCAAATTGTTCGGTTCCTACGTCAACCAGAAGAAGAACTTGAAGGACGTTGACAGCATTGTCAACGGCGGCTGGGGTGAGACGGTAGACAGAATCATCGCCGGGTCGTCGCATGGAATCGCCATTAATCCCCGAGCAGAGAGATTGACCGTCACCATCAAGGAGTTCAAGCACCAATTGACGGCTGATATGGCCAATTTTGAGGCCAATGGCAACCACAGCATCAGCAACAGCTTGATCCATTCGACTGCCTCCATTTCCAAGATCAAACCGATCTTTTTTGACCCGTTGGCCGAGAACTACGAGCGGATTTACTTGAAAATGGGAAAGGTATCATTGTTAAACTCCATTACCAAAGATGACTTGCTCACCTTCGAAGTCAGTGCCCCCAATAACGAGAATATCACGTTCGCCAAGGCGTCCAACCAGGCAGAAAAACGCAGGTGGCAATTTGTGTCGGTGTTTCCGGACGAAGTGGTAGGGGAAATCATCAAAATCAACCTTGCGTCGATGAGAACCGCCAAGAAGACCCCCAAGGACGACCATATCGTGTTTTCG
This sequence comes from Yamadazyma diospyri, assembly GCA_030579195.1. Classification (NCBI taxonomy): domain Eukaryota; kingdom Fungi; phylum Ascomycota; class Pichiomycetes; order Serinales; family Debaryomycetaceae; genus Yamadazyma; species Yamadazyma diospyri. Next base: position 51,590 of record JAKUAE010000032.1, on the reverse strand, counting down.
TTGTTCATCAACGGAAATTTGGCCGGAGAAGGCAAAATGTTGTACAGAAACGATAAGAGGTTGGTGGCATACAACGGGAAGAAAGGCGTCACTATCGAAATACACTCCATCACCCATAAGCTTCCCATGGCCCAAGTTGAGGTTTCTACCGAGTACATTGGGAAATTGTTCAATGTGGACGGTTGCATCGAGTGTATTTTCCAATACGAGAGGTTCTTCAAGGCCGGGGCCAAAGGGATGGACGAGCTCTCGGCATCGTTGGTGGCGTTCACCAAACTCGACGTCAAGCCGTTGGTGAAGCACTTCTCCAAGTTGATGGACTTCTTGTACGATATCATTGAAGCTTCCGTGGCCCACGACACTGCCAGCCTGGAAATCCTCCTGGATAACTGTTTCAAGGCCATCATTCACCTATTGGACACCATATTCGGAAGACACGACCAGTACGCCTATATGTTGGAGGTTTTCACCTCGGGGCACCGCAACAGACCGGTGATAGGGATATTCCTCTTGAGCCGCATCGCCGAGGTGTTCTCTCGAGCCGACTCCAACTGGAACTCGATTTCAAGGTCGTTGTGCCGGGTGGTGTCGATAATGATCAAGTTGGCGGTGGGGTCCATGAGCGACTCGGATAACGTCTCCGAGTACTTGCAGACGTTGAATCTGCTCTTTAAGTCTGTGTCGTTCTTTCTTTCAATCAAATCGCCTCTTTTGATCAACGACCAGATCCTCGTGTTGCAGGTGATCGACTACATCTTGACTTTGAACGTCAGGCTCGAACAGACCAATGTTTTGAGGTACATCATCACCTTCATCGATTCCATCGGTATTCGAGGTTTGGGTGCTAATGAGGACACTATCGTCAACAAAAAGCCCATAGTGGTGCCCAAGGACCACAAGATCATTGTTAGTAAGTTGCTCTTGGTGCACCGGTTATTTGGCAGTGATTTGGCCAAAAACCCCACCACCTTGCCTTTGTTGGTTTCTCGGTCAATCACTTGGGCCATGGAGGTTTTATTAGGGCCTACAGACATCGAGGCTTCCAGAATTGCCTTGAGTATCTTGAATCAGGTCTGTATTAGTGTGTGGGACCACTACGTCAACGGTGATTGGAGCGACGTCTACCATTTGAGCTACTCCTTGGCCAAATTACTCCCTGCCATCGCGAGAACCTTGGTCAAGTACAACAAATACACCCGGGGCAACGAGTATTACAAGTCCAAGAGAACCTTCACCTCGTTGTTCCCCAATGAGTATCCGTTCAAAGAATCGTCGGTGGACCCCATTGTCAACGACGAGGTTTTGGTGGAAATTATGCTCGAAGCCAGTTTGATCTTTTGTTTCATGGCCAAAATCGGCAAGCTGGTGGCCGGCCCGGACGGGTTTAGGGAAATCTTAGCCAACGACACTAGTCCCGATGTTTTCGACTCCGAGCCGTACTTGTCGGACGGTTTCCGCAACGAAGATATCCTTTCTTTGCTCTCCGGAGTCAAACTAATCAGACAAGGCAAGTTCTTTCCCCAAGACAAATGGATCGCGTTGTTCGGTACACTTACCGAGGGATGTTTGGTTGCCATGGAACTCATCAGGCCGCTCATGATAACTCAACACATTCCGCCAATCGACAACTCAGAGGCGTTTGATAGAGTCATCTGGGGCAACTACTTGAAGAGCTTGCTCAGATTGGCCACAATTCCCCCGGTTTCCGTGGAGCATTTGTCTGAGATCCCCAGGAAAGCCTGTGCCAGCATCACCGGTGACATGAGAGATCGAATCTCACTGTTGATCGACGAAGCCTGGGACGCCTTGGCCTGGGATGCGGTTGAAGAGGACGTTCTTAGGTTCAATTTGAACAAATTCGGAGGCTATCAGGTGGAGTTTATCGCTAACGACTATTCCATTCTCCAAGACTTGATGCTTTTCGCCCTCCAGAGGAATCTCCACTGCCAGAGTGTCGCTGTGAAGGTGTTGTGGTCAATTATTGTGTCGGAGTATATCTTGAGTGACACAATCATTGACATTGAGAGAGAATGTTTGGTGGGCTTGAACGACATCTACAATCGCAACGGATATAAGCCAAGTCCTTTAGAACAAGCAAGCTTCATTGGGAAGTTGAAGGCTACTATTAGATTGGACCGGGAGGACGAAGCGTTCGGATCCATCAGCGAGTTTATTGCGGCTTTACAAGGATTCTTGGTGGTATTGAACGATTTGATCAGTGTGCCCGTTGGGCCAGAGTTTGACGACGACAGGACGTTCCATAAACTTAATATCAACGCCTATCTTAAGAATGCCAACAAGCCCGAGTTGTTCCATTCATTCATCAACCAAATGTATGAGGAAAACTTGAATAAGAAGGATTACATTCAAGCTGCGTTGAGTTTGGAGCTTTTGGCTTCGACCTACAGCTGGAATCACCATTTAATAGTTCCGTCGACATATAGGCCCAAATTTCCCGAACAGACCTCGTTTGAACGGAAAGAATCGCTTTACAAGATGATTGCACAAAACTACATCAAAGGTAACAGCTTGGAAAGAGCTACCGACACCTTCAACGAGTTGTTGGACAGCTATAGCCAACATACCTATGACTTGAAGAGTTTTGCCTATGTTCACAACAAACTAGCTAAATTGTACTTGGAACTCGAATCGTCTGATAAATTGACCCCATCATTCTTTCGGGTGGCCTTTATTGGAGCAGGATTCCCTAGCAATATTCGAGGAAAGGAGCAGATTTATGAGGGTCTTCCTTTCGAACACATCACTTCCATTCATGAAAGGTTGTTGAGGTTATATCCTGGGGCCAGAATCATTGTTGATGATTTTGAGGCTCAAAAACTTCAGGAGAAAATACAGACTGGAAGGTATTTACACGTCAGCACCATCGAGCCTATTAACGAAATCTCGGACAAGCTTTTCAACGCTTCGATCGGGGTAAGGCAGTATGCTCGAAACAAGGATTTGCGATTCTTCACCACCATGAAGAAGATCCCTGGGTCGACGTCTGTATATGACTTGTGGACTGAAGAAACAACCTATGAAACTTATCTTTCATTTCCAACATTGATGAATAGAAGTGAAATCAGGACTACCAGCACCATAAAATTGTCACCTTTGGACAATGCTATCAGAACAATTATCTACAAGAACAACGATTTGGTACAGTTGGAAAGTATGATCAATATTGCGTTCAAAGAAAAAGCGGATTTCACAACCCTTCTCAACGATTTATCCAGACAATTGGCTGGAACAGTCGATTCCCCTGTAAATGGAGGAGTAGGTCAGTACAGAGCTTTTTTCACCGACGCCAAATACGAGGACAAGCCTGAATACGCCGAGAAATTAGGGCTATTGAAAAACGCATTTGATGATTTAACCATGATATTGGGCCGTTGTTTGCATTTACACGGCAAGTTGATATCGTATTCCATGAAATCGTCTCATAACGCCTTGGTCTCATTGTACAAGAAAAACTTCCCAGAAGAAATAGAGAACTTGAAGATCTCAACTGACTATGACAACATTGTGTATAATCACAACATCAGTCACTTCCAGCAGCAGCACCCAGCAAATGATAAGCGTTCGACCTCCGCAAGCTCGGGGATCTTCAGTTCGGCCCCTTCATCACCTTTCGGTGCTAAATTGTCCAAGACCAATTCCAGAACGTCCTCAGCTTCAAGCAATTCAGGGCTTTCAAGCCTTTCTTCCGGCAAGAATTCTACCACAAACAATTCCAGTTATAGTGTTGCATCCACGAAGCGAACTGCTTTGAATTGGAGAAATATGGTCAACAAATCATAGATATATACAGGTTTTGGATAGGCAGATGCATCGGGCCGCCTTTCTTGGACATTCAATTGAACATTGGCCTTGCTACCCTCTTGTTCCCCAGCCGTAACCCTCATAATGGAAGCGGAGGTTCACGACATTTTCGCGAATTCTAACATTTCTCACCAGTAAAAATTTTCTAATTTCCATTGGTTATTTAGATATTCAGTTAGTTATCAATAGCTCAAAAATCAAGAAACTCCATTCATATACAATGTTTAGATCCGCTATCCGTTCTGTTAGAATCAATGCTGTGCCAAGAGCTTTAAACACTAGAATGGTTCAACCAATTCGTTTTTACGCTGTTGCTCCTATCACCAAGGAAGAAGTCACCAAGCGTGCTTTTGAAGCTTTGAAAACCGTAGCTGCTTTGCAAGAATCAAAACTTTCTGCTGAAGCTTCCTTCCAAAAGGATTTAGGATTGGATTCCTTGGATACCGTTGAAGCTTTAGTGGCATTAGAGGAAGAGTTTGATTTGGAAATCCCCGACAAGATTTCTGACAACATTAAAACTGTTGGTGAAGCTATTGACTACATTTACGAGGAAGAGAAAAACCTTTAAATGCCAGTATGATATTCGAGTCATAGTATGATTCTTGTAAATATATGAAAGAATTGCCCTGGTCAAGTATGCGCTCAACGTGTGTTCTCTATCACGGTGGTCGGAGTATTCGTGCGTTCACCTGCCCTCTTCCCATTTCAAGTAGCTCCTGTCGAGGTATTTCCAGTTATTTCCATTTTCAGGCAATCCTTAAACTGGCACAAGTGCATGGCAAAAAATGAGCAGTACCGAAAAAACTTAAACATGACAATCAGTGATGACAAAATAGATTCGGCTCACAAGGCTGAAGCACAACAATCCATTGGAGCTGACGACGCGGAAGAGCCTGTTCTCTCTCATACAGAAGATGAAGAAGAGTTCGAAGATGAGGTCGCAGACCCCGAAAACGAGCCATTACCTGTTGAATACCGGGGAACAGTTATACCTGATCCTGACGTTCAAACTATAGAAGCCGACAGTGAATTGACTGCGGGGTATGATTTGGATGTTGATTACTTGGAGCTTATCCATTTGAAAATTGGATCGATCAAGGACCTTAAGTTGGGGAGATTCACCAAATTAGAATCATTGTGTCTTAGACAGAATTTGATCACTTCGATTGTTGATGTTGGGGAAATTACAGAAACTTTGGAGGAATTGGATCTTTACGACAACAGGATCAATCACATCTCCAGTAATATTGGCAAATTCACAAAATTAACCAATTTGGACTTATCGTTCAACAAAATCAAGAATATCAAGAATTTGGAAAAATTGACCAACTTAGAAAATCTCTACTTCGTCCAAAATAATATCAGAGAGATCAAGAATTTGGAGAATAATACCAAGCTTAAGAATTTAGAGTTGGGAGGGAACAAGATCGAAATAATAAGTGAAACGTTGAACAAATTGGTAAATATGGAGAAATTATGGTTAGGTAAAAATAGAATAACGAGATTTGACAACTTGAGTAACTTGACAAATTTGAAGATTCTATCTATTCAAGCGAACAAGATTGAAAAATTTGAGGGACTAGAGGAGTTGGTAAACTTGGAGGAGTTGTATGTAGCCAACAACAAGATCTCCAAAATAGAAAATTTGGATAAGAACGTCAACTTGCAAGTGCTCGATATTTCCTCAAATGGGTTGGAGCATTTGAGTGGGTTGTCCCATTTGAAGAAGTTAACCGACTTTTGGTGCTCAGGCAATAAAATATCCGATTTCACCGAAATCAACAAAGAGTTGGGTGGATTGCCAGAATTGGACACGGTATACTTCGAAGGCAATCCCGTGCAAACCACAAATCCAACTGCTTACAGAAGAAAGCTTAAATTGAATTTGGGTCCCTCGTTAGCGAAAATCGACGCTACCTACATACATTCTTGAGCCTATAGAAAATGAGTTAATGAATAATTTCGTATCTTGACCCTTGGTAGATAGAAAACCTACCACCTGGAGGATAAAATATCCGCCACCATTGCGGGTCATGGGCTTACTTCTGTTAGATATAGTGGGGTGGGGATCCAAAAAACTGCACCCCAATTAGTTGAGGAGATCTCTCAAAGATTCAGCTACAATATTTTACGTATCAGGTTCAAAAGCACCTTCATTCTACACTTCTTTCAAATATGACATATTCAAAAATCTCCCAAGTTACTGATAAACATGATCGCTAGGTCATTGAATGGAGTTTTCGCAACCTGAATGGAGTTTTCGCAACCTTTCCATCGATGATTCGTATAAATAGGAGACTGCGGGCTGAAATAAATTGTAAATTACAACCGGAAAAGTTTTTATTATACTTAATACTGTTGGGAATTTAGATAAATACACAATGAGTGGTTCAAAACAATACGTCAATGGTCAATCTATCTTCGATCAGAGTGAATGGGCCAAACCTAATGCCAGATCAACTGCTCCAAACAACTTCAGTTCTGATGATTTATTGCCAAAAGCCCAAGCTTATAAAGAGTTAAATGACAAGCAAATGGTGTTCAAGGACAGTTTATATAATGAGTTCGATGATGTCAAATTGAAAGAAGAGACTGACAGATACATTATTCATTTCAAGGACAACGAAATCAATAACAAGGAATTGAAGGTCGATTTCAATAAGGAGCAAAACGAATTGAGAATTAAGATAACTGAAAAGAAGATCAATGATGTTGGTGAGGATGTGTTCATCACCAATTACGAAAGTGATATAAAGTTCGACAAAGCTGTCAAATTCGACGAAATAGTGCCTGATATTCAAGATGGAAAAGTTGAAATATGTATCCCAAAGGTCCACAAGGACGCAGACAATTCTCTCAATATGTCTTTGAAGAACACATCGATCGACGCCTTTAAAAGATACTAGATTTTCGTCTGACGACTCCGACTTCTATCGCTGTTAATTACTTAATAGACAAATATTTCCTATTTATTATTTGCTTTTCGAATGTACATTTTTCAATTTGCTCAGTGTCGCTCGGCGGCTTGTTCTTATCTGTGAAAATTGCATTGCGAACATTTTGCACCCAATGAAGCCATATCCGGATTTGACATGGCACCGATCACATTCAAATGTGAGCATTGAAAGCAAGAGGAGATCACTCTTCAGTAGAGGAAAATCTTCGATTCGGCCTAAGAGTGCCAAATACGATCGTTTGAGTTTTAGAGATTTGAATAGGGTGTCGTTGCCCCTGTTTGACATCGACGATTTGATGCCTGAGAATAGCACAAAAGACAGATCAGCAGAATTATTGCATCAAATCGATGCATTTATTTTGGAAAACAGAAAATCAACACTTGGCGATGTATTTCGATTGAACTTGAAACCTGAACTTGAAACCCTTCGATATTCCTTTCCAACCACCAGACAGTGAGACCAAGATTTCGATAGCACCTCAAAGAGTCCCTCGCTTGCCTCTATATGATATCGCAAACAAAATCAGAGTCCAGCCAGAAAAGCATTCATGTTCTTTTAATACTAGTTCCATTTAATCCAAATGTGTATCTTCGGGTTTGTAGTTGTCCAACACAATCCTATAGATGAAAGACGGGGCAAATCCACCAATGTTCGTGATATAGATATCAATATGTTCGGGAGGTATGTAATCATTCAATGGGTTTGACACTATGTCGACATTGTCAACCATTCTAAAATCAGAATAGTTCAAAACCTTGCCAGAGTCTCCCACTTCTATCAAATCGTCTCTATTGAATGGATATAATGGAGATAATTTGTATAACCCTGCCACGGCAAAAACGGGAGTTTTGTTCTCCTTGGCGCATTCAACTACACTGGAGACTCCGCAATTCGATAGGCATCCCCCATTGGCAAAAACAGCATTTGATCCAATGATAACCTTACCAACCCTAGACATAACCGCAAACACCGTGGTGTCAGGAATTAAAATGGTTTCAATTTTATGGTCAGCTAACGTCTTCACGAACTTATGGGCTTGATTAATACCGTTGGGATAGTTTTCGGTGACAAGAACGGTGAATTTTCTCTTGGATCTGGCCTTTAATAAGAATTGCAAGACTGTTTCTGAGTTGGGTGTAGGGGTTAATAATATCTCGTTATCGTGAATCAAATCAACAGACATATTTTCCAAACCTTCATTGACATTGGTTATTTCATCCACTAGATCTCTTATGCCCTGAATAATTATACTCCTGAAATCACTGCTTTGCTTCTTCAGCTGGTTGTGGATTTTCTTGTCGGTATGCTGTGTTGATAATAAGCTGAATATCGAACTCATCATAGTTTGATCTTTGTCGTGATCTTCTTCTTCAATCTCGTCTCTTATTATGGCCAAAACCCTCTTGACGATGTTTCCCGTGATTATCTCTTTGGGCTGTGCAGTATTCAACGTTTTCCCGACCTGCCTGATTGTATCTATCAATTCGTAGGGACTATTCCATCTTGCAGCCGATATGACTCTCATCAATAGTTGAGAGATCTCTAAAGCTATAGTCTTGTCACCTGCCAATTGATAACGCTTCAAACTGTCTACAACAGGATTCACCAAAGCTAGGATCTCTATACTCAAGTCCTTAGCCATTATTGTTTGATGTTCCTTCCAGTACTGAAAAGTCGCTCCCTCAATTTTTTTCTGTTTCGATGCGATCCGAATCCAGTCTCATTTTTCAATCGCAGCACCAGGGATCAATCTCATTCGACTAATTTCCAGCAAATTCGGCGATGCTGGGCTTCAACAGTGACATAGATAAGGCATTGGATATCTTATATCACTATTCATTTAAATTCAAAACCTCAATCGATTTGATTCAAAAATTATCCCAACAGTTAAAGCTCGATACATTCATCGATACAGATGCATATTCTCATATCCTTGATCAACCGCTAGAAGATGACAAGGGCCGAGTTATGAAATTTCAAAGGTTATCGATAGCTGGCTCGTTAATCCTTATTGATATCGACTTTGTTGACTCTACCATCCACAGAGTGTCGTTCTCCCTGGCTAGTCAATTAGAGTCCTCTGATAATTCAATTGACAACAATGATAACTTGGGTAATGTCAACTTGCCGAAAGTCGACCATATTGATGGCATCAACGTTATAAACTTTGATTTTACCACCAAAAGTGTGAACTCGTTGTTAAATAGTGGTAAGCTCGAAAACATATTAGTGTCGAATCTTCAGAAGCTGACATTGAATGACTTTCCCAAGAATCTCAAATACTTGGCAAATTTGGACAAGTTGTCTACCCCTGCAACTGACTTGTTTAGTTATAATGACCATATAGGGTTGTTGTTGAATTGTTTATACCAAATTGAGCTTCAAACTAACAATAGTTGGTTATTCAAGAAAGGGTTGACAAATTCTGTGGGCAAAATACTATTCAACAATGTTGACAAGATCGGTATTTTTGTAGAGTATTGGCAAGATTTTAGATTCATAAACAATGAATATCTTGCTAGTGAATTAAACAATTCGCAGCTTAATGATGACAATTTATTGATCGGCAGGAAATACAGTATTTTGCTAGATGTGAACACCGATCACTTCACGTCTTCAACAGATTATATTTCGGATAGCAGAGAAGAGATTTGGGAGTTGATTGATGGAAAGTATCAGTTTAATTTCTCTGACGAGTCTTATTTGGTTCCTAACCGGATCAGTTCATCCAGTAATAAAGATGAGCTTGAAAATCCTATCAAGTTCCAGCCCAAATGGAACTTGTTCTTGAATTTGAACTACCCCATTTATTTGCCTGTCAACATTCTAGAATTTATTGGTATCAACCATTTTGAAGAATCGGAGATAGAGGACTCTGGGTTCTTTGAAAAATTGAATGATGAAAAGGAGATACTATTAACTAATGATGAATTGAAGGTCTCCGTAAAGAGTGAAATACATTCCAAGTTCGTCCCAATTTCCAAAATCTCCATCAAAAAATTGGTGGATATTCCGTCGTTCTTGAGGATCTTCCGTAATCAATTGGTGCTAACTAATTTGTTGCACCAGTTGATCGAACAAAGTACCGAGAGAAAAACGAACTTACACAACGATATCAAGAATAATCTTACTAAGACTTTGAACATATCGAATACTGACGAATTAAACTTGAAGGCACTAACTGTGGACGATGACATTTTGTTAAATGATTTCATGGACGAAACCAATAGCGTCACTAATGAAGAGATGGACGATTTGACCATCAAAATTAACGATATATCCTATAACCATCATGATATCATGGTGTCCATCTCAGGTAAGATCAATCTTAATTTGAAAATCAGCAATGGTGAATTAAAATTGGTGGAGAACGATGATATGGTGGACGAAAGTAAAGAAGAGTTTATCAAATCGTTGAACAATAGTGAGGATTTCATCAGAAGCTTGAAATCTGTCTTATAACCTTACATTACTACAGCCCCCGATCAATGCAGCTCACGTTAAAAAGGGAGTTCATGTCAACCGGGGTCCATTGTTTAACAATCGGTCGCGCGCTCACCAGAGAAAAAGGTACCGCGAACTATTCGATGGAAATTTTGTGCTGTGAAAAATTTTAAGTGTGAATTATGAAGCTATGACCTATCCAACATCAAATATACTTCCTCCCACGTCATTGCGTGATGTTATATCGTTGATATTGATTATGAACTCATTGCCTTCATATGTCTATGCCTTAATCTTAATTTTGTACACTTTATCAGGTTCGACAAAATTGATAAGTGGGAAACTTTTCTTGAAATATGTTTCGCTAAAGAACAAGCACTTTGAAGACTCGTGGTACTTGAATTCCCAAATAAACTACTCCAAAGTGATGTATTCTTTCGTGCAATTGTCAATTATTGGTTCGATAATTTTGTTGTTGTTTGTTGGGATTTTTAACGAACAATTCTTAAAAAATATTGACATACTAGCTAAAACCATATTGGCCACGGAATTGATAGGATCCACAACTAACAGCATATCATCAGTAATATCATCGAATCCCAACAACTCGCCAAAAATAAACTCAGAATTATTAAATAATAGCTTTTTGCGGATACTTTGGTGCTATATCATAATATTACTGATAAACTCGATTCATAGTAATTTGAACTTCGGAATGTTACTCGAGCTTCTACGATTACGGGACTATCAGTCAATCTTCTCCACTAAAGTTTTGTCAACACACTCATACTTTAACAAGCATCAATTCAAAACCCATATAAATCAGCATCAACCATTATACAAGACTATCTTGAAATTCATTTATTACGAACTATGTCTTAATGTTGTTACCATCAAATTCAACTCGCTTTTTTCTATGATCGGTTTCAAAAGCTTATCCAACAATCTAGATCAATTGAACAACTTAAATCCGAATATACCGGTAGACTTCAAGAAGCCAAGATTAAAGGAGGAACTTGTGAGTGACAGCGATTTCTCAATTCCAATAATATCCTTAAAACATACCAGCAATAGTACGTCAACCCTCAACTTGAGTAACAGATCGAGATTTGTCAACATTTCCGTCCCTAAGTCAATTGCCAATTCCAAATGTAACTTCAGATTTTCCAATTCTGTATCATCCAAAAATTTCGAAAACTTTGTTTACAAGCTATTTTCCAGTAGTAACGCCAGTAATGCCAATGAAACTCCACCCTTGAAATTGAACAGAAACTCCACTATCATTATTGACAAGAACGATTCAATATTACAACCTTTTTGGTCACTATTAGCAGTGGTGAAGGTAATTGTCAAAAATTCCAATTTGTTTCAAGGTAAACCAACCCGAACGAAAAACAATAATGACAAATTCTTATTGAACTTCTCAGTCACGAACAAATTTTTGATATCGATAAAGTTCATTGACGACACAAGAATCTTACTCCAACTCAACGAAACCAACAGAGACCTTTCTACCTTAAAGATTAGAGTTAACGGAATTGATTGGGAGTATTTTAAGATCATCAATAACCAGGTTTTGATATCTGCTTTGTCGCCAAATTTCCAGTATGAAATCCAGGTTCTTAATGAAAACAATCAAAAGAACAACTTGGTAGTGAACACTGTTTCAACAACAGAAAACATCATTTTGAGAGAATCACCCAAGATTTCATCCCTCCTGACTTTAAAATTGAGTTTAATTTCAACTTTAGAAAGTTTAGATCAAACAAAGCATAATCTAAAGGACTTCAGGAAAGATGAAAGTAAAAGACAAGCAGAAACAAAGAAACATAATGAGGCTTTGAAAGAAAGGATTGGCAAAAATAAATCTACAAACGAATTAAATTTGAAGAAATTGAAGGGTTTACTACAATCAATTCAACAATACGAAACCGACATGGTGAATTTGAAAAATGAGATTGAGGAATTGAAAGGAAAGGTAGAAGAACAGGAAGCCGCCGAAATTGAATTAATGGGTGAAATCTCAGAAATCAAACAATTTATTGATAGTTATAACGAGTCAATTGTCGAATTTAAAATGAAACTCAAATTATTCGAGGAGGACAAATCGACAATCTTGAACAAGTTCAATCGGACATTGCTGAAAATCAAAGAATCCGATAGTGACATTGAAAATTTGAACGATAATATCAATACTTTGAAAGATTCTATTGTTTTGCAGCTTAAAAAGAAATCTAATCTGATTAATGATAAATTTGATACAATCTTGTTTAAGGTAAAGAATGAAAATGAACAACTACTTAATGAAATCCAAAAGCTAACGAAGTAAATACACGAACAATTTATACTCCAATTTTTTCTATTAGCATGTACATTCATCTACTACCTTCTACTCATTTATGGCATTACCTATTTGATGAAACCTTCTGTTGAAGTATAGTAAACCGCCGGTCTTTATGGTTGTGTTGCTTACTATATCAATGACTTTGACGATCCAGATTTCATGATTTTCGATCTCTATTACCTGTTTTTTTTCACATATGAATACTCGTTCACTGTCGCTCAACAAGGGGACCTTGTAGTTTCCCGTCTCGTAGTAACTCCAATCTTTCTCACTTATGCTCTGAAAGGGCGTTGTCATCTCATGGAATATTTCTCCGTCCTTGTTTTCACCAGCGGATACAATCCTACCATCATTTCTTTTAACTCCTTTAGCGAATATTCGGCCAATGTTACTGCCTCGAAGTGTTGGCTGCATAACATGAATAGCAACTGTTCCATGACTGTGTAACGTAGAAGATGTGTAACTAGGTAGATGCAAATTGAATTGAAGCAATGGATTGGGGTAAACTGACAATGAGCACACTGAACTCAATGTCAGGCCGTGCAATGTCGGACTCTTCGCATCTCTTGGAACTGCGGCAGTCAATACCATTGCTTGACTGGCAATTCGTGACATGGAATCCCGAAATAAGTCGTTGACTCCTCTCGAGGAATAGTATCTGAGCAACTGCATTGACCCAAAAGATTTTCTTTCGCAGCAGTATGAAATGTTACAGATCGATGATATCTATCCAGATAAGCATGCCTTGCCAGAGGTTGATGATTCTGTACCCTATTTAGACCGAATCGGATCTTAGCGTACCGCTTACCAATCCTCATTGAACACGATTCCGTACTAGCGTGGTCAATGCGGATAGATCAAGACATTTGCAGCCATGTCCTAAAACAATATGCGCATAATAAGCACGTAGCTGAATACCTACCTTAACATTGACCCAACGAACAGGAAAGGTGAGTGAAACATACAGAGTATACGAGGTAAAAAATAAATGCGCCAGCCAGGAATCGAACCAGGGGCACATGCATGGCAAGCATGTATTTTACCACTAAACCACTAGCGCATTAAGTGCTCCGCGACGGGGAATTGAACCCCGGTCTACCATGCGACAAACGGTAATTCTAGCCACTAAACTATCACGGACTTTGTTGTACATTTTTTGGAACAATATATCATAATTCAATAGTTTAGTTTGTATTTTACCAACGAATATTCCAAAGAAGTTTGACCCACAATTGTTACATATGTGCTAGCGCTGCTCATGATCAAGTCCTGTTGCTGCTCTAACGTGAACATGTTTGCAGCCATCTTTGTCTGGGTCGCGACCGCGCAAAAAGATAAACACAAAAAAGCGTACTCGATTGAGCTTGAAATGATAGAAATCCTTGAGGACGACCTAGCGCTTGCTGATCAGAGGTTCTCGTCGTTTCTTAGGTCCAGAAGATGTGGTTCTGGAGTTTTAACTGAATCCAACAGGACCAATCTAGTACACTACGAGGTCAAGGATACTAGAAATTTTGCCAGCCAGTTTATTGATAAACTTCTACACAACAATCCAAATGATTTGAAAAGTAGCGTTATACTCAATGCTTTCACCTGCTTGTATCATTGTTGTCTTGGGCCATCTGAAGTATTGAATGTTTTTAAGAGGCACCAGGCGCTTATTGTCCGTCTAATTTCCGTCAAGGCTTGCCAAGAGGCAACGCCCCATCTTAAATTGCTACAACAAGCGATAATCTGTTACATAAAGAAGGAAAAAATGAATTTTGTATCTGTGGACGATCTGGCCATTTTGGTGGGTATTGAGCCTTTTGATTTTGCCACGGACGCTGTAAATGTAATCATAGCTTTTCATTTTCTCGTATTTCAATGTGTTCTACAGTTGGTGTCGTCAAACTTAAATATCATATCAACGACACTGGGCTCGATACCGAGTGTTAATACGATGAAATTATGCCCACCATTATTCTTGTCATCTAGCAACTTTTCAAAATGGCTCAATGTTGAAAAGATCAGCCTGTCAAGAGAGAAAAACAGAAATAACATAACGAAAATACTAAATGGCTTAGTCAAAGTTGCCACAGCCTTGTCCAAGCGTTTCCCCGAGTTGCTAATAACAAGGCGTCAATTGGAATTAAAGCTTATGGAGTATCAGTACTTACAAGATTATCAAGTTCCAAATCTAGAGCTTGAGGATGATCTGCCGGAACTTGAATTTTACATGAAAGATCTACAGAAAATAATACCCACCTTGTCAAGCCTTGTTCAGGAGGTCTCGTCGCCCGAAGAAATCATCTTAATGCTCGAAAATCTACCTAATCAACCACAACTTGTTGACAAACTCAAATCAAAGCTAATTAATTGTTCTGTGGACTTATTCAATGACCAAAAAATTGTCAACCAAATGACAGAGTGTATTCTACGATTGAGTTCTGATTACTTCAACACCTTTGCCCGCAGCATTCTAAAACACTTAAAGGCCCACTTCAAGAATTTTAAAACGATAACTAGAAACCACTTCAAACTATTTGATGCGATTACCACCCAATCGGCAGAAATAGATGACCCAGATTCCCTTTTAGACATTTGTTCATATCTTTTTTTCATTTTTTCCAGATTTAAACAATTCAAGAGAATCAGAAACTTGTCCAACATCTTGTTCAATAATGGCGGTAAAGAGTTTTCAGTTTCTTTTCTCAGTTTGTCAATTGACTATGAACTTTTTCTCTACAGACAGCTGGGGAAAACCCCCGAAAATGCCAAATTGTTACGGACTAAAGTGGAAAAAGTAGCGGCCTTGATGATGAACTGTAGTGATAAAACACATAGTTTCGACGTGTTGATGAAATATTTTCGTACTATATCCGTCAGCGGCCTAAAAGGCGATCAAATAAGCACAAAGATAACTCCAGTATTGGTCAAGTGCTTAAATAATCAAAATGCCAGCGCCCTATTCGGTTTCAATAGCGAGTTTTCTGATGATTTCAAGGCCGCCTTATTTATCAGCCTTACTCAATATTCTAGCTCGACCGTTCAGATAGCCTTTGCAAAACTTCATATGCTGGACTGCGTGTTGAGGCTTTATTGTACCTATCATTACACCGCAATGCCCGAATGTGACACTCGCCTCGAACCAGACACCCCGGACGAAAACTTTCCCACTACCCTATTGTTAAGCGCAGGAATTCTTATAAACAATAACGTCAACATTGAATGGAGTGCTGCAAATATCTCCAACGCAGTAGTTAATTTTGTCAAGTATTTGTCACTAGTTGACGTGGTCGATAAATATGAGCTCGAAATATTCAATTTGATCAGAAGCTACTTGAAATACAGCTCGTTGTTTGAAGTTTTGAGAGACTTGATAAAAACCTACAAGCAATCGAGGGATTTGACGTCCAGCGCCATGCTCAGAAAGTTGGACTTTTCGATTATGATGGATTATGCATTTGTCTGTTTGAAATGTGCAGAATACCCTGAGGTAAAGCAGACCTTGGACAACGCCGGTGAAATTTTGAAGCACCTTTTCGCCGATGACAGTCTATTGATGCATTCGAGGGATTTGTTGAAGTGGAAATTGCTTCAATTGGCATATCAACTAGCCGTAGGATCCGCAAACTCAGCAGAGCGTATACTTGGTGCAACTGTGAGTTTTGTTGCTTCAAAGTACGAATTTTCATTGACCAGCGAAGCTTCTTTGCCAATAATCGAAAAGCTCCACAACCTACTTTCCGTTGCGGAATTTAATCTAGTAGCTGCCAGATTCTACTGCAGCAAATCAAACTATCCTCAGGCCGTTCACCAATTAAAAATAGGTTTAAAACTAGCTGTATCGATAATGAGAAAGATCCCCGAAAACATGGATAGAGGTATCCACTACCAGATGAAATGGTTCACAACCACCTTAATCATAAATCTTCACTATGAACTCATTGAGTCGCTCAGGTTTATGGGTATCTCCCGAGACTTGAGGTATTATCTTGATGAGTTGAAGAAATCCATTGAGAACAATATCAATCCTATCGTCAATTGTGTCTACAGCTTTTATTTGTCTGACATGTTCATTTTGCTTGACCAAGAAGATGAATCCCAAAAGTGCTTAAACACGGCCAATGCTATTGTATCAATGGGGATTGACAAAAATCTTTACTTGGTACAAAATAATAGCCACATATTGGCGGCAGCAAGTCGAAAGGACTCGGACTTAGTGCTGCAACTTTTGAGCCAGCATTTTGAAGTTGATAAGTGGTATACATGTCCTATTGCAACCTCAGAAATCAAATATTTACTGAGTAAATACACTAACATCCCTGATTTCGCCGATGACACAGTTTGGCTGGTGATGGTTTCTTTGAAGAACCGATATAGAAAAACCTTGACAGCTCAAAGTGCGTTGCTAAACGATATTGACAATTCGGTCCTTATATCTGCCAGAGTTTTCTACAATACCCCGAACACATATCACATTCAAGAGGTAAGGGACCAAATAGCTTCATTTTTAGCACGCAGGAAAACTGATCTTCAATATCACGAACAGATTGAGATGACAACGATATTGCACCACTTAGAGATATACCTTTCGGGTTTAGCACAAAATAATCCACTCGATTCGTTCTATTTGCGTGAGTTGACCAGATCCAGAGTTTTCATCGACGATAAGACCATTAAACAATTTTACGCCAGCCACGATATAATACCCTCACTTTCCAGTAGCACAGATGCTGAGGAAGGTTCCAAAGATGTATTTTTCGAGAATATGAAAATTTTACCTGACAACTGGACGATAGCTACAATTGATTTTGACGCAGAATCCGACGTCTTGTTCATTTCAAAATTCAACAAACAGTCCAATTATGAGCCTATTCACCTCAGAGTACCACTTAATCGGATGAAATGGCTGCATGGATCGATTGGGCTATTGCAATTCAAGGATTGTATATCTGAATTGAATCAAATCATCGCCCAAAGTAATGACTCCATAAAGCCAAAGGTCACGTCGACAATCAAGAATAGCGAGGACAGGAAGAATTGGTGGAGATTGAGGTTCTCCCTTGACCTACGAGTCCAGGAATTGCTCCATCGAATCGAATATGAATGGCTAGGCGGGTTCAAGGGGATATTTCAAAATATCATGCTTCCAGTGGAGTTGACTGACAAGCTTCATGAAACAATACAAAAATACTTGTCTCGCCGATTGAATGTGAAACCTGATGATACAATTCTTCAAATATTATCTGGGGCAATGACCGGATCAAGCTCCCTTGATGATATTGTCGACAAAACTGCAATGATCCAGGACATTCTACAATTTTTGTGTGGCTGGAGAGCGGAGGAGACCCCTTACGAGGACATCAATGTAGAGCTTTTTGCTAATGAAATCATGAAGTTGTTCGAAAATGTTATTCTTCAACAACCTGAGGAGCATTTGATATTGATCCCTTCATCGAACTGCACCCAAATCCCTTGGGAATCTTTGAAGTGTTTATCAGATAAGTCAATTTCTCGAATGCCGTCGATCTATTCTGTACTCGAGTTCTTAAAACTGACACCGACACTTAATATTACCAAAAATTTCAAGTTGTCTTATCTCATCAATCCTGGTGGAGATTTGCACAGAACCCAACAAATTTTCTCGCCAAAATTCTCCGCCAAGCGTGAATGGAACGGCATATCAGGAAGGAAACCATCCAGCAACGAAGAGCTACTTGGCAAATTATACCTGAACGATATTTTCGTATACATTGGTCATGGTGGATGTGAGGCCTATATCAAGCTGTCAGAGTTGTTCAAGCGCTCCAATGAATGCAATTTACCTCCAAGCTTGTTACTTGGGTGCTCATCCGGCTCTCTAGAGACGAACGGGATTTTTGAAAGCAATGGTAATGTTTTCAATTGGCTACTTTGTGGATCACCCATGATAGTAGCAAATCTTTGGGATGTGACAGATAAAGATATCGATAAATTTAGTCTATCGCTTTTCGACATGTGGGATCTTTTTGAAGACTCACAGAAAAAAGGGTCTTCCTCACATATGGGCATTTGTGTCAAGGATAGTCGACCTGTCTGTACTTTAAAGTACCTCAATGGCAGTGCTCCCGTTATTTACGGTCTTCCATTATCCATATAGCGGTACTCGCATCAATAGATTGAAACATTGAAATAGAAAAGGGCAATTACCCTACATGTACATTTACTATGGATTTGTGCTATTTTACATTGAGCAAATTTAATTCTCTATTGGTATCATCAAATGCCGTTATCTTCATTGGTAGGAGTACTAATATTTGCATTTTCATTGGTGGATTCTCTATCTGTACCAGCAGCATCGTTTAATTGTCTGAGTCCTTCAATCACAATGTTTACACCTGGAATGGAACCTTCTTCATTACCGTTTCCGGTATTGGGCTCTTCACTTTCAGTAGCGTTATTGTTAACATTGGAAGTGGAAGAACTAGTGCTGGGAATACACCAGTTTCTGTGACATTGCCAAGCTCTCATTTGGCAATCTCTTGAACAATATTTGGTCCTTTTACATCTCCTACACTTCGAAAATTCTCTGGGATACAGTTCCCATCTTCCGCACTCTAAATTTCCACATTGTCTGACACCACCACGATTATCGTTTCTTCTACATGAGTTTCTCATTATGACCCCCGACCAGTAGTACATATCTGTGCCACTCAAACAGGTGAATTTTTCGACCATTGGGAAAAGATTAACACTTTGATATTCTACCAATGAATCGTCGTAATCAGGATCTACCTTGGCATTTTTGTCGAAAATTTTTGACACACTTGGCTGCGAATCAATATTGAAATTCTGATATGTGTCATAATCCCATTTGTCTTTGAGATACTGTTTTTGTTCTAGCCTTTTTTTGGTAATGGATAATCTTAATTTTTTACTTTCAGCTGCAATTGATCGACTGAGTTGCTCATTCAAGTCATGAAGGGCCATACTTTTCTCCAACTCATTTTCGATTTGCTCACATTCATAGATTGATTCATATAAGGCAGCCATTTTGTTGGGGAGATATCCCGGAAATGAACCAAAATTGTCTGTATCAGATACAGAGTAGTCAGAAGCAGATTCAGACTCAGGGTCAGATTCGCCGATTTCGACATCTTCCACTACTTCTAAATCAGCATCTTCAACTCTCAAGGTATCCTCACCCGTAGGTCTATCCGCGTCGTCGCATAATTCTAGCTTATCTTGTTCGAGGACAAAATTGTCTTCTTGTAAGGAATTTATGGCATTCAACATTTGGGGAGAATTGGATGCTGATGCACTGAAACCAAGTTTCAGTTCCTCGGTATCATTGCTGTCTGAGCTACTTATCAACCCTGTGCTTGTGTGATCGAGTAATTTAGACTTTCTTGATTTTGGTTTTATGGTTGGTCTTTGTTTAATCTCGAGGTTTCGCTTTTTGGCTTTGATTTCCTTTTCTAGCCCAAGTTTTATTTGCTTATCCCTGACACTCATGTCAATGACGAAGTGCGAATGCTGCAAAACATCTTTTAATCCAGGATATTTTGAAATGTACGCCAATAGTTGTAACGACCAGATGATATCATCATCTCTTGGAATGACTACACCAGTCTCGGAAAAATTCCTTGGGGCAGCCCTCGAGTTATTTAGGTTCAAGGTCGAGTAAGTCGGATCCCCTTGTAAGTATAAATCTGACAAGAATTGCAAGTTGTTATCCATTTCGAAGTCGTTTTCTTTACTGTACCTGGTGTCCAATAAATCGTTCTCTTTCTCCTCCTTTAATTTTTTCAATATGAGTAGTATAATATATTCTCTTTTTGTGAAAAGAAAAGCACCACTTTTTGAATCGTTTTTCCGGAGATCCCATTCTTTTGAGCGTACGAATTCCAACAACTGCTCAATTGTAAACCTTTCGTACACATCGATATTCAAGCCTCCTTTGCCCGACAGAGCAAGGTTTTCCTGGCCATAAAGCAGGAAAGGATTGTAGGATGAAGTTGGTGAGTTAAGCAAGCTGTGATTGTAGCTTTGAGTACCAAATTGAGTAAGAAAGTTTAAATTCGGTACCAAAGGCGTATCACCATTGGCTCGGTTGATGATTTCATTGGATATTGTGGTAGCAGAAGCAGAAGATGGCGTTTCGTTTCCTGGGATAGCACTCGAAGTAGGCTGTGACGATTGGGACGCCTCCTGGTTTCCAAACAGGTCCGCTGATCTTCTTGTGATCTGGTTCAGCGGCAAGAATATGGGTTCATGTAATGCAATATAATTGTCTAAAATGGTCGCAATTATGGGTAAGATGCCTGCTTTTACAACTCTTCTCCTTATTGCTTCGGTCCCTCTTGTTCCTATCAAAACAATACATTGAAATGACAAGGTCCATTTCCAGGCTGTTAATACCTTCTTCTCACTGTTGAAAATTGTGTCTGCTGTATTAAATGTCAGATTGTGGCACTCGTGGAGGATCTCGATTAATCTCTCGATACCACCGTCAATAGACAAGGTTTCTCGAACCTTGGCTGAAGATGACACGAGGTACGTTAGGTGATTTAATGAATTCACCAAGGGCTTGTCACTAGTGGCGTCTAAGGCTCTCCGATCATAAAGGCTGGTAGTGATAGTCACTGCGGCCCTATTGTTGGACACGGATTTGTAGTTTGAATCACGCATAAGTTGTTGGCTTTGTAAGGGTTACCTGAGTTGTAAACTATTGTTCTTTGGTCTCTATTGTGGAATTGATCGGTAACTTGAGGGGTCTCAACAAACACAAATAAAAATCTTTATGAAAGCAAAAGAGGTTAAGCGTTGATGTTGATGAGATCCGCTTCCTGTGTGTTTATCTATTTCGAGATCTACCTTTCGAATCCTCAAATAGATATTGACCAAAACCTATTTTTGTCCAATGTTTAGCACCTTAGTAATTGCCGCTACTTAGATGGCACCTTTGGAGATATTTTTTGTGCGGAAATGTCGCAAGCCTGAAAGGCGAACGACAAATCCGGCGACAGATTTCTGTAAAAAACGCCCAAGCGCCGGTCAAATTTTCAAAATGTGGACGGAGATTCGAGGAGTTAACGGTTAAATGTACTCTATATCTACTTATACAAATCATTTTCGTCTAAGATGAGGTGCAATGTTAAAGAAACGACTCTACTTCAGCAACCAATTTCATCGACTGTTCCATGAACATCAATGTAAGAACTGAGTGTGGACCTATTCTAAAAAATTGTGCCCAGAAGCCTTTATAAAATGCAGTGGGGCCTTCAGTCTTGAAAGTCTTGATGAAGCAATCAACTGGGCCCTTATATAAATCCCCTTTTTGATTATAAACTCTAGTCAAGATGACATCCCAGGGGTTCATGACAATGGCAACGACCGATCCAGCCACTGCAGATGATAAGAAATGGGTTACAATGGAGTCAGAAGCTGCTAATTTGTTGGAAATGATAAGGTTTTTGGCGTAGTAATATGCCGGTAATTGACAAGAAGAGCCTGCACCGGTTCTCAAAATTGCTGCATCCACGCCTCTAAATAAACCCTTTACACCTTCACTGGTGTATATCGTCTTTAAGCCATCCCAAGGGCTTTTATAATGTGTTTGTTGTCCTACAGCCTGAATTTTAGGGGCACCTGTACCAGCTGTTGCCACAGTAGCAGCACTGGATGCTGCACTGTAAGACTGCATTCTGGTTTTGATTAAAAACAACGGGTTGGCAACAATAGCCCCACACACTCCCGAAATAAACCCGGAAGAGACATTTATAGCCATGGATTGAGGGACCTCTCCTCTAGCAAAAGCTTCAGGGTTGAAAACCTCGGTCAACAAACGCCTACTGGGTTCGTAGAACCCAAATCTACACCCATTCAACCCGATCTGGTAGATATATCCCGAGACTAAGCCCTTTTGCAACCCTCTTATACCCTCGTTTTTGAAGATAACACCAAATGCTTGAAAGGGATTTTTGTAAAGTTTGGGAATGTGTTTATCGGCCTTGGTTAATTCACCTTGCAACTGCATTCTGGTCTTGATCAACTCGATGGGATTGGTAAAAGTTACTGCTCCGCAAGCTGCTAGAGCTCCAGCAACAAACCCTCCAGCGGTAGAAACTTGGGGCGTCTCCTTATGGTTCGGCATTATTTTGTTGTACAAGAAATAAAGCTATTGTCGGCCTGCTGTCTTATGTAACAACCTGAATGATACTATTTTGACAGTTTTACCAGATGCGAGGCCGGTAGAATTTTTCAGGCCCGGTTATCTACTCTCGCTTGTTTGAAAAATAGTGCACCTGGCTAAATTGATTTTTAAATCGATAAGACAAATGATATTATGCCTGAGATTATGAATCTTGGATCGAAATCGGGCTTCGTCTTTAGTCGTTATTCAATTGACTCATTTCTGGGTCGTGTACTCACCATAAACTGCAAGGATTTCAGGCTGCGACGATCGTACTCTACCAGACGCACTCTACCAGACGCACTGAACCCGATTGGCATGGCTTCGGAAGATGTTGAGTTGCCCTTAAGTACTCTCGATATGTACGAAAAGCTTGCTTCGTTGCATCAATTGAGTGTAAAATCGGTTATAGTATTGGCTTCTGATTTGAAATTGGTGGGTCTTAAAAACTATTCCTTGTCATCCACAAACCAGCTAGTAGCAAAGTTGTTACCAATCCTTCAATCTAATGTCAACTATACAAACCTAATAGTGGACGGCCGAAACCTTTATATAATATCCAAGGAAGATTTCGTGTTCATTTTTCTAATATGACAAACAGTTGATGGCATTAATGACCGTATGAGAGAATATATTTTGTACTACTATAGAAAAGAATATTTCCAAATTAATAATATATTTTCTACTAAAAGATTTTTACTGTTCTTCCTTTATATTTTTAACTGAAAAATATCGAAAAGTTTAAAAGAGTACCGCTTCAAGTTCATATTTCAAGGATTGGTGAAAAAATGACTCGCTTATAATGAAGGGAATTTCTTGTCATCGTCGAGTTGGACTTTAGATGAAGCAGCTGAAGCGGCTTTTGGAGCAGATTCTCTTGGTGTAGCAGCTCCTCTTGGTGCAGCGGCACCTCTACCTCTTGAGGAAGCACCTCTACCTCTTGGTGCACCTCCTCTACCTCTTGATCCGCCTCTGCCACCTCTTGGGGCATCACCTCTAGTTGAAGGAGCTTCATCAGCGAAAACAGCTTCGACCTCTAAGAATTTTTTCTCTTTTGGAGCTTTGGTTTTGGTTTTCTTTTCAACTTGAGCAGCAAAGTATTCTTCTCTTTGTTTGATGATTTTTTCTTCTGAGGTCCATTTGTCTTCAGCACCTTGATTTGCGGCTCTGACAGCTTTTTGTCCATCTAATTCGGCTTGCTTCAATTTCAATTCTTCGAAATAATCGTTTAATGATCTTTTTGGAACATCGTCAACTACAACGGTTTCGTCATCTTCGACTAATTCTGCAACGGCATCTTCTGCGGCTTCAACTTCATCTTCCAAGTTGGCTTCACCATCTTTTGAACCCCAACCTTGGGAGACTTTCTTGGTGCTGTCTTTCTTGGTTGATCTGGATTGACGGTCAAGAGGTTTCTTGTAGTGTTTTGAGGGGGTTGATGATGGGGCAGAAACGTTTTTGTTGTCTAATTTGGCTTTCAAAGCACCTTCATTACCAGCAACTTTTTTCTTGTTGTTCTTGGCTCTTGATGGATCAGCTTTGGCTGGAGCTTCGTCAGTTTTCTTGCTTGAAGTACCTTTTTTGACGACTTCTCTAGGAGCTAAAGCTGGTTCTTCATCTTCAACATCATTTCCTAATAAATGAAATAAATTCTACAATTTTGTTAGTATCTCTGTCAGTAGTTAAGGTGAGGAAATTGATCGATGTCCAACATGTAAAATCGTTGGCGCAATTGACTTGATATCAGGAATGGTGGAATTTTTCAGTTTTGTGCAAGGTTTTGAATGACTGGTTGCAGCTTCGGGAACAGGTCTTTGTCGAGTCAATTCTCCCTCAATTTCGGTTCTGTTTATGATGGCTGATACATACTTTGTTTTCAAAGGACATGATCAAAGATTTATCTTATTTATTCTAAATCTAAAATTAAATTCGAAATATATAGTATTCAATTTTTCTCAGTGGACGTTCAGGTCGCAATACCTCAGTTCTGAAAATTTTTCAAATTTTCGAAACCCCAGAAACTGTGCGTAAATTTCAAACTGA
Organism: Yamadazyma diospyri; assembly: GCA_030579195.1. Classification (NCBI taxonomy): domain Eukaryota; kingdom Fungi; phylum Ascomycota; class Pichiomycetes; order Serinales; family Debaryomycetaceae; genus Yamadazyma; species Yamadazyma diospyri. The sequence continues at coordinate 26,821 of JAKUAE010000032.1, read as the reverse complement.
TTGATTACGGGCAACAGTGTAACATTAGGTCCTCTTTGTGCTACCCCATAGTTCAAGCAGCTGCATAAATAGTGGCAATATGGGTGTCAGATGTAGAGATCGTGAAACGCAATAGTACTGAGACATAGAGTGACCTGCAGCAAAGGTTTGTACCTCACTGACGCAGTGCATTCGTGAGGATGGGAAGCACGGAACAAGAATCAAAATAGAAAAAGTCTAGTGTTTAGTATTACTCATGTCAAATAAACATCCCGAACTCTGATCAAGTATTCTTTGATAGCGGCCCTCAATTCTGGGGATAAGCTCTTCAGGAACAATGACAAGATAGCCTCATACATGAGATTACTATATTTCCTGAACTCCATGTCGTTCAATTTGGTGAACCCGTTGACAATGACTATGATCACAGGTCTCCACGTAGTCAAATTTCTCTGTTGATTCGTTTCGTCAAATGACGCAAACCTTTCGATTATACTATTGCATAACGGTATAATTTCATCTATGATTGTTTTTTTATCTGAAGCATTGGTTTTAGCATCATCTCCATACATTCTGAACATGATATTGATGTAAACCGCTGAGGATGACGATTCTTGTTTCAAAAGATTAGGCAATCTCTCAATTATACCAGCATTCCATAATCTCACTCTAAGATCATAATCATCATTGAACCTTTTAGCAAATTGGAAGCTTCCATCCAATAGTCCTGATAATTCCCTTAATCTATCGAAAGGAATTGAGTTGTAAAATTCATCATTATCGAATAATTCGTTCAAACTATCAATCATAAGTAATTGTAGCACGCATTTAATCACTATCACCGACTTGTCTTGGGTCTTTCTGATATAATCTTTACTGATTGAGTTATTACCAACATCGCCGTTTTCGATTTCTGACGGAACACTGTTGGCTTCACCGTTCTCATTATTATCGAATTCGTCCTCGTGTTGGTCCTCAGGTGATGGCTCTCTCAAAGGGTCCAACTCAAAAAGCTCCGTGGCTTCAGTCAAAGCAAACAAATTCTTGAACGACAGGTTGATAGTTGACCATTCGGAGTCATTGAATCTTGACGAATTATTCAAAAGCAAGTCATGCAAACATGTTCTACCTATCCTGGCGATAGTATCGTTCTCTTGGCAGATACAACTTGTCAACAATTCCAAGTAGTCGCCCAACCTGATTCTTAAAGAGTCAAAATAATGATCAAACAACCCAACCATTTTTCTTAATGCTTGTATCAAGGTTGTTGATAACCAGACCGAGAAGTTGTCATTTGAATCTTCGATCTTGCTGACTTCCCAAGGTTGACGTAACACGGAGAATATTGGGAACAACAAGTCTTTGCAGATCAAATTCCAAAATTCCGTATCAAAGTTTTCACCGTACTCCAACAAAATATCAAATAAGTAATTCAAAGCCTTGGATCTCACCTCTAATTCTTCTCCTGTCATAATTACATCGTGGAACCCAAACAATATTGGAAAACAGTATCTTACCAAGGTTTCCTTCTTATCCTCATCCTTACCAAGGTGTTCAAGGGCAACTTGCTTGACGAGCTTCTGTAAGACGTCCAAAGAAAACAAGTTTATCTTCTGGAATTTCCCATTCTTGCATAAAGAAGAGAAACATTTGATCAAGTCACTGAAGGCATCTTGTTGCTTGATCTCTGGCAAAAACTTTCTATTGATATTTTCGGCCATTTTGAATGTCTTATTGACCAAACTTTCCTTGTTTTCCTGAGAACTGACAATCAACACCCCAAAAATGGTCTTCCAGCCACTCTTAATCTTTATCAGCTTAGCTAGGATCATGTTATTGATACATTCCAATATCATGTCCTTGATTTCCAAGGACCCGTTGTTGGTAATAATGTATTCAAAGGGTTTTAAGAATTCTCTTTGGAACTTGAAGTGTGCCAATTCATCGATTTCAAAGAATCTCATGGACAACTGTCTCAACGAATCAATGGCAAAACTTGTCACATTGATGTTTGTGTGACAACCAACAATATTGAAAGTTTCGCCCATAGCTGCCCATAATTGAGACCACTCAACTCTGATACGAGTCATGTTGTAGTAACAAATATCCACAATCTTCTGTAATGAAAATAATCTTGGATTGACACTTTGACCGGAGCTTTCTATCTCTTCCAAGGCTACTTTCGACAACGCTTTGATAAACGAAACAATACTGTCACCACTCAAGTATGCTGTATTTACAAACACTTTATCGATGGTCGTGGCCAAGTCCGAGCTTGATAACAATTCAGCTACATCTGAACTCAAATGTTGGTTGTGGAACTTGTTGGAAGCGTTTTGGGATGCACTAGTTGAATTTGAAGATGTGAACCGGAAGAAGCTTGAGGAGTTTCTATGATTGTTGGAATCGAAGGAAGTTCTATTAACCAACTTGGCCACTGAAACATCCGGGATTGTCTCCTTGTCTATTCCGCGAGCGATCAATTGTAATCTTTCTAGTTGGGAAATGGAAGTCAAAATCGACGTCCAGGTATCTTTATTGAAATGATCTCCTTCAGAGATGGTGATATCGAGCATGATATAAATGGCTCTGACATTCTTCGTGGACATTTCCGAGTAGTTGTTCAAATTTTGAAACTGGATCAATGCCCCCACAAATGATTCGTTGGCGTCTTTCAAATCAAACAAGCACCCTATTTTTATAGATAATTTGATGCCTTCCAAACAGTTTTTGGCGATATCTTCGTCGTCATACTCTTTAAAAGGAGCAGTTAGACCTGCCAAGATTGACATCCAAATAGTATCGAAAATAGATTTAACATGATAGATACTAGTTGCCACGTAAAACACCGATGTGACGCCACTGGAGTCATCTCTGGTTTTTCTTCCCAAATCTCTTACCAATTTTTCAGTTTTGGTGGACATTTCCTTCGACGCATGGAAATAGGCCTCACGGTTCAAATCACGGCCTCCAAAAATACCCAATGTCGAAGGATTGTGAGGCGAGGAAATGTCTCCATTCAATAAAGCGGCGTGTTGTTCACTTTGAAGTTTTATCTCATTGTTGGCAATTTCGTTGTAAATAGCTTCCAAATATTCTCTGGGAATATCCTTATTATCGTCAATCCCCTCGTTGTTCTTGATAAACTGCTCCAAAGGCATTTTGTTCTTGATCTGGTTGGAATGTAAATCAGTATTGAGCAAAATAACAGAGTACGATAAGACATAGGCAGACTCAGCATTGGCTAACATGCCGGGGTTACCCACCACATATCTTTCTGCAAATTTTAACATGAATCGATCAATTTTCTGTGCTTCTCCAGGCAATCTGAAAGATTGCAAGAACGTTCTCAATGCATCAACAAAAGAGGTATTGGTGAACTCCATCAATTCAACAAATGCATGCATGATAGCAATGTTCTCCTCCTTTCCTTCACCCAAGTACTCTCCCAATTCGGCTTTGTCTATTCCGTCGGTTTCCAACAAAAATTTGGCAATATCTCTTGGCTGGTCTGATTTTATGAAACCTTTTGCGATGAAGTACTGGACACCTTTCTTGGCTTTTTGGTTAAATTGTTTGATACCCTCCAATAATGCCTTTTTTCGTTGTTTCAAGTTTTCAAACTGCTCTGCATCGTCAGTTTCATTGTGGCTATCTATCGCGCCATTCCCATTACTATTATTTATAAAGGAAGCATTTCTTGAGGTCCCATTGCTGGGAGTGTCAGAATTGGAAGTTCCTGACCGGTTTCTGCCAATATTCAACTGTGCAAATGAACTTACATTTCGAGTACCTGAATTGCCGTTGATACCTTTTTGAGCCCAGGTATACAAGGATCTCAAGAAAGCAACAATACAATTCAAAGATGTCATTTTCAAAGCGTATTCCAATGGGAACTGACTGTAGATCTCAGGTTCGGGAGGTCTGGATGCCATGGTACTGCTGACCAAGTTAGAAATTTTAATTATGTCATACACTGAAACTCCTTTTCGTCTATTCTCTCGGTAAGCAATTTTCTGCTGGACAGTGACAGCAACGGGGACTAACGACAATCGAGTCAAAAAGTTGATCAAATGCTCACAAATATTTGGCATGTTACTATCACAATCGTAATTCAAGTAAAACTCTATTATACATCTCGAATCATTGGATAATCTTTCAATGATAGACAACAAATATCTCTTTTGATGAGGGGTAGACGTTTTCATCTCGGAAACTGGAAAATAGATCTCGTCCCAGAAGACGGGTATTTCTCGTTTGAACTCAGCACGAAGATTAGATATTATGAGCCAGAAGATCTCTAATGAAAGTTCAAATACCGGGGCAATTGGTGAGGCAGCGTTTCTTGATAAAGACAAACAAAGGTATTGTCTCACAGCGTTTACAAGTCTGGTCCTCTCAGTGCCGCTCGATGCCAACAAAACATCGTGACTCAAAAATATGTCAATAAACTGCTTCAATATGGTGTGTATGATGTGTAGTGACAACAATTTTGACCGGACTGAATGACTTCTCATATCTAAAGTTTCAGCTTCGATATCTTTCACAGAAAGCTTACACATAGCTCTAAATATCAAAAAGGCATCTTTTACAACGATTTCCTCCTTCGTAGCATCTTCTTGATTTGCTTCAGGAACTCTAAGACTGTCCTTAGTTTCATCGTTCAAATTTTCCAAATTACTCAACGTCAACCGCTCCTCAACCGGCGTTGATGGTATATCGCCCACATCTTCGTGGCTGATGTTTGATGGTGTTTTCAAATGCAACATACTGTCGCTCTTACCATTTGCAGTAAGACCAGCGTCAACCACTCTTTGAAAAACTGTGCCTATCACTTGGGTCAAGATCCCTTGAGCCACCGACTGATTTCTGGCTGTCAACGAGAATATAAATACATTATAGATCAGTCTAATTGCCTTAAGTAACGATGCGCCATGACAAGGCATCAACAAAACACTGTGCATTAAAGCTCTCACAACCTGCAACTCAACTTCGGGATCGGTGCCTTCGCCGTCAAAACACGAGGCAATGACGTCTACAGAATTGTCGGTCAATTGTATCTTGTCTTTCTCGTCGTCGAATTGCCCATAATCAAATAACTTGGCGAAAAGGTCGATAGCTTTAGTCTTCAAATCATTGCTTCCTAATTCGCAGGAAGTTTTCAAAGCTGCAAATATCAAATGGGGATCCTTGGATGATGAATCGTTGAGCGAGTCAAGGGCCTTTTGGACGCTTGCCTTCAAAGACTCGTTCTTCTTGGTCTCTTTGGACTCGAGAATAGTTTCGAAAGTTTTCTTGAATATATTGCTGTTATCGACAAAAGCATTGGTTGAAGTCACTGAACTAATGGATGTATGACGATTGTGAATGTTCAGAGAGCTTACCCTCGTAGACAGTGCATCTGGGCTGCTGCTGGAGTTGTCAGGTTCTTCGATGACTGGGGTATCGGGAATACTTGTAGTGTTAACCGTATCAGCATTACCCGGGGTTTCTTCATCCAAAGATATCTCAGTTGTCTCGAGCGGCTCGGCTCTACTTCCGTTGGCACTCTTCTCCTTATATATGGTCTCTGTACCAGTGTTTGTTGAGGGAATGTCGGCGGTTTTGCCTAAATCATGTGTTACTGAGTCAGCTTGGTTGGCTTCGATTGGTTCTTTGTCGGTTTTCTTGGTTGTTTCATCGCCACTTTTCGGGGATAGCTCCGCTTCCGATTCTTGTAGAGCGGAGCTGGCTCCAGATCCCTTGGTCTGAGGCGAATTCAGATTGGAAGACCCATCACCGTTATTTAGACTTTCTTGAGACATACTTTACTATACCTGAATCAAGTCAATATACTGTACCAACACGAGCTATGGAAACCTTGTATATATAAGTGGTGTATCCTGTACTTTGATTGAATCGAAATGGACCAATTGAATCAATATACCACTATGGTGCCGTAGTTCCTGTTTATCGAATTTTGATTTCGATTTCGCGGACTACCCTCAGTCAAATATCAGAATTTTGCAAGACCGTAGGGCCGCGCACGACTACTTTACAGAGGAGATCAGAGGATGAATAGACAAATTATTGATTAAAAACAGAATTATAACGGAGATTCGCAGATATCATGGAAGTCTCGGAATCAAAATTCACTCAAAGCAACGGCAGTGGCTTGGAAATCGTCGTGGGAGATCGAAACACTGACGTTCTTCACTCCAGCATCAGTAGCAGCTTTTTTTGCAGCACCTGAGAATTGAACCTTTGGTGCACCGTTGGAGTCTCTAACAATCTCAATATCGATCAATGACGCACCGCCGCCTTGGGATTTGACTCCTAAGGCCTTGAAGGCAGCCTCTTTTGCTGACCAAGTTCCGGTGAACGAAGCTTGAGGGTTTGAGGATTTCAAACAGTACTGTTGTTCAGCACTAGTGAAATTTCTTTCAATGAAAGTTTGGTTATCCAAATTGAGTTCGGTTAACAATTCAACATCGACACCAACACCTTTGCTGGATTTGTTCAATCCCGACAAAGCTTTGGCTGTCTCGGTGGTTGATTTACTGACGTAACTCTTGGAGGATTGAATTGACTTTCCAGAGAATTTGAATTCTTTACCTTCTTCAACACGAGCTAATGGATCCAAGTAGACCACTTTTTCTAACTCATCGCCGTATGGAGCATTATTCTTTTGAACAAACATGGTATTCCTTGTAATGGCATTATGCATGTATCTGTAAGTCTTTTTATGACGAGCAGAAACTTTGACAGCATAATTCTCATAGGTGGTTTGATCAAGGACAGCGTATAAGTAGTCTGGGTGGACAACAATGGCCTGAGCACCCTTTTGACCAAAACCGAATGAAGTAACAGAAACGGCCTTAATACCATCGGTTTGGATTGATCTAGATGGGAACATAACATAGTCGAAGTCTTCCAAAACTTTATCGATGTTATCGGCATTTCTGTTACCTGGAACAATACCTGTCTGTAAAATTTGAAGAGCTCCATTCAACATCCAGGCACCGGCAGCACCTTTTGGATGACCGGTTAAGAATTTTTGGAACACACCAAATACTGGGTTACCTTCAGTTCTACCCAAATGTTTCATCATTGAGTGGACTGTCAATGTCTCATTCTTATCGTTGGCCTTGGTTGAAGTACCGTGGAATGAAGCAACACCTAAATCATCGATAGTCAAACCGAAAGTAGCCAAAGCTCCTCTGATTGGGGCAATTCTTGGGTCACCTTTATAAAATTCATTACCCCATTGTCTTTTAGCGTCGCTGATTTGTCTCTTGGCTTCTCTAGAGATTTCTTCAGTCCTTTCAGCCAAGAATTCGCTGATGGTGAATTCGTTTCCGTAATCCTCTTTAGCCAAGTCGGCCTCTTCGTGCAAGAAAGCAAATTCACTTTCTCTCCAAGATTCGATTTGTTGCAATCTTTGTTTCAACTGTCTAGCTCTGTATTTGATGTTCAATTTGGATGATGGGTATTTCAAATCACCATGGTATTCCCTGGCCGTGGTCAAAATACCTTTACCTGGTGCAGGAACTGATTTACCAATCTTATCAGAAGCAGTAGCACTCATAGCTAATATACCATAGATGGGAACCCCCATTTTAATGGCCAAATCGGCACTCATGATAATTTGAGTACCAGAACCTTGAGATTCCATGAAACCAGATCTACTGGTGGTGGCTGGCCTCGACATTTCAGCTGGAGTCCTACCATGGTCAAATTCATCGTAGGTGTTGGAAGTAGCATTCATGTTACCAAATTCGTTGGAAGAATCTTCCTGGAAATCATCCAAACCACCCACCATACAAATCTTAGCTTTCTTGGATAAAATAGTTTCAATACCTAATTCAACCGATTCAATAGCAGTAGCACAAGCACCAACTGGGGTTCTGATAGGACCAGATGAAGATAATAACAACATATTGATCCAAGCAGGCATGGTGTTGATGAAAGACTCTTGCAAGATATCCATTTGCACAGGTTTATCTTCAAATCTATCTCTGAACATACCTTTCAAGGCTGAAATACCACCCATACCGGAACCGATACAATTACCCAATTCGGAGATATGAACATACTTGTAGAATTCATATGGATCGGTAATACCGGAAGCTAACAAAGACTCAACAGTCGAAACCAAAGCATACAAAGTAACAGGATCAACTTGAGTGATGATATCGTCGTCAATACCGTAAGTCTTGGCATTCCACCCAGTTGGGATTTGACCAGCGACTAGTCTGTCAAATCTTAAAGCCTTTGGAATATATAAGGTAGCACCTTTCAAGATTCTAATAGAGAATTCACCTGACTCTTCGTCTTCGAAAATCTCACACTTATCCCCATGTTGACGTTTGTATTGTTCAGCAACTTCTTTAGAACCTTCGAAAGGTTCCAAGTCATGTTGGACGACGATTTCTTGAATAAGTCTCTTCTTATTTGGATCGTAACCTCCAAACAATTCAGGTTCAATCAATCTAATTCCAGCATGGTCCAAAATATGTTCTTCATACTTTTCTTTGATTTCGCTGTCTTCCACTGGAACTTGAGTCTTGGCATCGACCCATCCACTGTATGGTTTACCTTTGATGTTACCATTGTGGTATCTGATTAATCCCATGATCCAAGCCATTTCAATGGCACCTTCAATAGAAAATTCGCCCTTGGCTTCCATTTCCCATCTAGTTCTTGAGTTACCCCATGGACCAACTTCGGAGAAACCTGTGACAACAACGATACTTTCTAAATCCAACAAACCTTCCAATTCTGGAGCGATTTCCTTCAATTCCTTGTAGGATTTTAATCCTGGGAAGTCGAATTTCATGTTGGATCTTGGTTTCACCATTACTTTAGCGTAGTTGCTGTCAACGTTTTCACCATTGACGGTTTTTTGCTCGATACTCGATTCGATGGCGACAGCTCTCTTAACATCAGCTGAATCAACCAAGTCAGATCTTAATTTGGTGGTGAATTCTTTCAAGTTTTCAATATTCTGTAATCCACCATTCAAATCAGCCATGATAGGCTCTTCTTGACAGATTTGGATGATTTGAGGAGTCAACAAACCTAAAATATTGAAAGCCATTTCCTTCTGGCTGAAAGTTCTGACCCCAACCTTTTCAATTCCTTCGGCAATGATGTTATTAGCACTCATCAAACCGGTACCTCTGGTCCAACCAATAACGGTACCACACACAGTTAATTTACTTCCCCAATCTTCGGAGTACCATCTGTTGAATAAGGTTTCCAAACCAATCTTTGATTCTGAGTACAACCCATCGTAACCAAAGGTACCGTGGTTTGGTGATAATGGCAAAATAACCTGGGCTGGTCTGGTGTCAGTCAACTTTCTGGTTTTGACTCTACCTAAAAGTCTCAATAAATTGGTCAACATGATTCTGTGAGCTAATTCTGATCTCGAATCAATGTTGTCTAAACCATTACCGTTTTCTGGGATAGCAGCGAATGGAATGATAGCATCCAAATCCCAGCCAAGACCTCCTTGTTTGGCATCATCGTAAATGTAGTCAACCAAAGCATTGACATCCTGAACGGAACCTTGGTTGAAAGGAACGACAATCAAAGTTGAGCCTACTGAACCATATCTTGAATACATAGTTTGATAGTATTCGGTGGTTTTCTTGGAAAATCTTGAAGTCGTGACAATGACCTTGGCACCACCACTGATTAAACCTTGTAAAACTTCAGCACCAATTGAGCCAGCACCAGCACCGGTAACTAAGATTTCTTTCCCTTTGAAGGTCAATCCGTTAACAGCACATGATTCTAAACCGTCTAAGTATAAAGAGGACAATTTCGAGTCATATTCCCAGCCAGACTTGGACATTCTCTGGATATTCAAGAATGGTACAGTTTGAGGCGGGATGGTTGAAGAAACTGGTTGTAAAATGGAGGTTTTATCAGGTAATGAGGCAATTTCGTCATCGGACGTCGACGATGAGCTGAACTCCAATTCTTCAGGGTCCTCGTCAATTGGGGTAGTAGTACCTGTGGCAACAGCTCTCTGATCAATTTCTTTCGAAGTGTCGATGTAGTTAATCAATTGCTCGTATAATTGTTGAACTTCAACCTTGGTATTTTTGGACAAGGACTGTTGTTTGATGATAGTTTTGTAAACTCTGGCTAAGTCTTCTTGAATAGTTGGCTTAGATTTTTGTTTGGTCAATTCACCACCTTGGGCCATCTCATAGACATACTGTTCGAACTTTCTGACAGAAGATTTCTCAACTTCTTCGAAAATGATGTTACCTTTAGAATCGATCTTGGTAGATGGTTTGGTAATTTTACTAACATCTTTAAAGGCTGGATCAACGTCTAACACTTGTTTACAATTATCAATCAATTGTTGACCTAATTTCTTGGCTAATTGGTAGGTTTCACCTTTATATTCTGGGGTGTGGTCAATGTGGTATTGCATGAATTTAATCAAGGTTGGGTTCGATCTATTCATAATTTGAATACATTGGTTGATGGTTTCCCTATCCAAAGAAGTAAGTTTACCGAAAATGATATCAAAATACATCGACAAAACGTCTTGTCTTGCCCAATTCCAATAAGAATCATAAGTTCTGGATTTCAAAGACGAAAACATTGGTTTGATACCGTTGGCATAAAATTCACCGTGCTCTTCTTCCCACAAGTCTAATTCTTTTTGTAAAACACCAGAAGCCTCTTTTTCCTTGATAAATGACTTAGCACCTTTGTTCAAGTCAACTTTCAAGTATCTGGCCAAGGTTTCTAATTGTTGTTTGGCCAAAACTCTGTTTTCTAAAGTAATGGCATCCAAAGCAGCACTATCGACCACAGCACCGCCAGCACCACCGGCACCGGCACCTGAATCTGAGCCTGATGATAATGATATACCAGACAGACTGGCGTGTTTTTGAGCCAAAGTATCGAAGAAAGCTTTGGCATCATTCTCAGAACCCAATCTGGCAGCTGGTTCGTTGACTAAAGCCAACAACAAGGTGGAGTCTTGTCTACCAACTCCGAAACCGTATCTACTGTTGAGGTATTTTCTGGCACTAGTGACTGTGAATCCACCAGGCATTTTGGAAGCCATCAATCTACCAATCAAACCAGTTGAGGTTTTTCCTAATTGACCGTTATAGGTATCCTGGAATTGTTCAGCCAATTCGGTCAACGGGGTCTCTTCTGGTTTTTCTGGAGTGGAACCGAACTCCTTACCTAAATCACCCAAAATCTCATTTTGAACTGTCGATTTACCGTTAACCAAATCTTTAATAGCTTTGGACATAGGAATAGCATCCAAAGGTTTCTTCAATTTTTGAGCTACCAAGACGTGCAACAACAAAGAAGCAGTTGCAGGCTCGTCGTCAATGGCAGCGACAGGACCAGAAGGTACTGGGGCTGGAGCTGGAGCAGCAGATGCGGCAGCAGCTTGGACAGGCTCGCTGGCAGCAGGGACTGCAGGAGTTTCTGCAGGAACGACTGCAGCATTGGAACTTTTTTCTTTCTCGAGTGATTTGGTGATACTTGTCTTCAGGGCCTCTAAGTCAGCGGCATCGGGAGTGTAATAAATTTGATTAGCATCTTTAGAATAACACAACACTTGACGTTGCAAAGATAAGGCAGCATCGAAGGATTCGTACTTAGCCTTGATGGTTCTAGTTGCCATACCAGCTAAAGTAGGCGAAGGACCAATTTCAACCACTCTTTCGGTTTTAAAATCCTTCAAGAACACATCTTGGGTTTCAATCCATCTGACAGGTGAAGCAAATTGATAAGCTAAAAGCTCGGTTAATAAGGTATGAGAAAGCTCTTGTTCAATTTCTGGACGCATATTTGTGGTTGTCAAACTATAAGGTTCGTCCTAAACTGAGTATCAAGATCTTGAAATTCAAAACAATTGGATATATCCTTCTTTAGTACTACAGTCCAACAAAAATCCTGTAGTGAAAAACGCTATTTAATGCTACGAGTATCCTGCATATTGGATAAATGTTGGGATCGCATTCCAACATTTTGAGATCACGTGCATGGCGTGTGACCAGAGGCTACGGATGCACTACACGAATGGGCAACGCAGAATGAGAGTCATTGATACAAAAAGACCTCGTGTAGATGGTGAGTTTTCTTTTGGATGCCTAGGAAGCAATTTAATTATGAGCGGTGAACGCATTTTCAGTATAAATTCTCGCGTTGATGAAAATTTTTCCTGAAGTTATTGGAGACAATTATAATAATTGTCACAAATGATGTTTAGATTAGTTCTGAACATTAGTGGTGTCGATTAATTAGCGATTGTCTCCAATGTTCAATTTGTGAGTCATCTATGAGTATCTCGCCTAGCTTTTTCGCGTGACTCAGATGTTTACTCATATTACCCAATTCGTTTGCCTTCTCATCTACCCTGATTATATTCGTTTATTTTCAGTTTAAACTGGTTTAAGAGAACACTTTCGAAGTTGGAATATCAATATGATCTATTCCACCCTGTTTTGGTTCAACATGAACTTGTTCTTGTTGACCTTGTACCAAAACGGGACTATTTTACTGGTCAACATTCTCTAAATATCACCGATATCTTACCTTCAGCACGCCCTAAAGAATAGCCCATGCAGTCTTTGCATGAGGCGTACGTGCGACACCTAAACATGTTTTGTATAAATAGGGGGCTGGTCCCCTCAAGAACAACAGAATTCACAAACCAACTCCCAATCCCAAATGAAATTGGCAGAAGCGCTTCGAATACGAGGTGAATACAACAAAAAAGTCAATCAGCTTAAAGTACGGATTAAAGATTGTGCCAAAGTGCAGGAAGGTGATGAAGCCCCTGAGAAACCTCACGTACTATTGAAAGAATTTAAAAGGGTCAACTTTGAGCTAACCAAACTAATAACTCAGATCAACTTGGTCAACGCCAACATCACGTTAAACTACCCTTCCATACTAGAACAAGACGGTTTTTTAAGAGAGACCTACGACGAGGATTATGACTTTGACAAATTCGAGGAAACTGTAGAAAGTCCAAAACCTATCAAAAAATTGATGTCTGAAGCTTTGATGGAGAGGGACAGTCTCAAAAGGGCGATAGATATATTGCAGCATACGATTTCTGTGTCAAATGTGGCTAACAATTTCAACTACTCCAAATCTGAAATCAAAATTGTGTCTCAGGTCGATCATGTGGCAGCTCAGAAAACGTTGGACAAAGTCTCCAGAGAGCTTCGAATACTTGACACTAGAATTCAGGAGGTCAATTGGGATATAGATTTCGAGAAAACGGTCAAAGAAATCATAGAGGATCGAAGAAGAAGAGAGAGAAGAAAAAGGTTCTATTTATTTTGAAATATTAAATGAGTACGTCGACAATGACGAATATAATGTGACTTACAATAGCTTTTCGGCCGCTACAGGTTTAGTGGCTGAAAATTATTGGGCATGAGTACTGTATGTGTATGCCGAAAATAGTTCTCTATCGAATTAGAGTAAAAGTCCTTGCATGGGAGGATATTGAAAAATTCCTGTGCAACCCCCCCCCTTTGTCACTTAAACAAAAAAAAATCCACGATATAATATAATTAGGGTATTATCAAAAACTTAACAACTTAACCATCCTAAAGTTACCTTGTATATGATTACTAAAATACCAATTATTAATTAAAACCGAATTTTCGAGATTGTGAACCCTTAACTGATTGTGGAACTATTTTAAGCAGATGGTTGGATAGAGGATAGAACAGTACAAATTACCAATCACATTATATTTTTTACAGCTTATTTATATGGTCATATATAATTGAGTCAGTCTGCTTCTTGCACTTTAACACTATCAGCTCTCAATACGCTTACCGGTGTATAAGGGATTGGCGATGATGTTTTTCCCGATATCATAACCAAATTGGTCCTGATCTCCCCTGCGGCCGATAATGAATGCTTTCAAATTCAGGGGAAATTCGTTCAAGCGAATATCTTTCTCTGGCATTAGGTTGTCGGACAAATCAATTTCCGATAGGTTATTGTGAACTATAGGGAACTTGTGGCCCAAATCTCTACAGTTTAACTTTCTCAAACTATTGCCTGATAGATTTATGGCCATTAAATTGGTATAATTTGATTCCTTTTTAATGAAGTTCAAGTCTAAGGTCGTGACCGAGTTGTTGGATAGATCCAAATTTGTCAAGGCGTGATTGAAGTCAAATCTTGCAGTATTGATTTTATTGTTTGCTAGTGACAAATTCTTCAAGCATTGTAAATCTTTGAAATAATCTTGGTCTATCCTCTCTATTTTGTTGTATTTTAAAATTAGTTGGTGTATGTTTTGTGGCAAAGACACCGGAGGTTGTTTTAATCTATTATTGGATATGTTGAATATGTTCAAGTTCGCTGCCCTTACATTAATTTCAGTCAAGTTGCAGCCAGCAATACTCAATTCGAAAAGCCCATCTGGAAACTCAATATCCTTGAGGGACTTCAAATTGTTATCATCGAGGTTTATCACTCTGATAGAATCGGGAAATGAAAATCCTTTGAGTGAGCTTAAGCTGTTGTTGTTTAAATACACCGAAAACAAGTTGAGTCTCTGTCCATCCGTATTCCTACTGAAATCAATTGGCTCGTTTATATCGTTCTCTGTTAAATGCAATATTGTCAATGCTGGGGGGAAGAGGTGGTTTTTTATTGACTTGATGCCATTAGAACCTAATCCCAAATTTGTCAAGTTTTTGGGAAACCTGAAATTTTCTATGGTTGTGATATTGTTAACTTCCAATCCTAACACTTTGATTGTTTCTGGCAAAACAAGCTTGTTTAGGTTGTCCCCTAACCCAGTATCCCTCAACTCCAATCTAACCAATTTTGGTGGCCATTCAAGTTCCTGAGTCCAATCAATTGGATTATAGGATATGAACAACTCTTTTAGATGCTTACTGGTGGTATACTCTCGAAAGCTTCTTATTTTGTTATTGGTGATGTTCAATTTGACGACATTGTCATACAACAGCCTGCACTTGGAAAACATACAATTGGAGATTCTTATACTTACTAATTCAAGAAACAGTGTATTAATTGAAGTATTGGAATCTTCTTGATTGAAATAATCCTGGATGGAAATCTCTATCAAGTTAGGAGCATAAGCTCTTATGGTATCTGTTAACTGTGAGTTCGTGCTGTCGGAAAAATTGAGTAAATCAGCAATAAACAACCTCTTCAAGGCTTTTGATTGGGTATTTGACCTGATCAATTTTAATACAGTTTCCCCTCCAGTTAAATCTTTGATATACTTGAGTTTGATGCTATGTAAACGACAAGGATATTTCCTCAATCCTTTTAGAATCACATGGCCCAACGTCAAGCTTTTCGTATTTGGGGGTAAGGCCTTGATGCTAATTGACTTGTTTCTATTATAGCCGTAAATGTTGGGGAAAATGTTGATATCCTCAATACTTGTGCATAAATCCAACGGATGAGTGAATTTTATATTGGTGTTTATTACCCATAGCCTTTTGAGGGAAATAAACTGAGACCCGTCAAAGTTGAACTCTCCAAGGTAATTGGTCAATGATAAACTAGTCACAGACCTCAATATATTTAAATGGTGTAGCATATCAAATAAGCAGTTTATATCTATCAAATCCAAAATGGAGAAGTCGAATTCCAACTCAATGTTGAATTTTATTTCACCAAAATCCTTCAAACTCAACACCAAATTCACAAATTGATTGAAGTCTACCAGATCCCATATGTAATAGCTTATTGTGATTTCCAGGTTCATTTTCGAGCCTGTTTCTTCATTCAATCTGAATATGTCGAATAGCAATTTGAAGTCTTGGATCAAGCGTTGCTTTGCCTTAGGCAAATATGATTTAGTTAGCACATACATTCCCAAATGAGTCAAATTCTTGATTCTGTTGTTCACACAAAGGAGGTAATCCGAAATATGATTAATTATGATGTTCTTGACAGTGAGACTGCTGGTGGATTTCCCAAGTCGTATCATATCATCTATACCAATATTTCGGATTACCTGAAGAGCGAGCTCTCCAGGTAGCCTTTCAATTACATCCATAAATTATTCGATTACTGATCGAAAAGATAATAAGTTCGCATCGCAGATGGAAGTTTTGCACTACGTCAGTAATTTGACGTATAAGCGATGCCGATGACCAGAACTGTTACTATGACTGCATATTCATGGTAGTTGAAGCTGTTAATGGCTATTTTCCCACTGCAAAGAAAACCTCATGAATTGCTTCAAGCACGATGGTAAATCAACTATCAAGAATCTTGAGTTCACCAATCGTTATTTTAAGATGATCACCCCAAAATCAGTACTTGTGCAACCTTCCTTCACTTGATATGATGTATGATGCCTGTTGCTCTCTAAATCCGCCCTTCGGAGTAGATTCAACGCTTCCAATGCGACATTTTGGTGTTTCTGGACATCGTAGCTACAGGGCATAGGTCTTATATACGTTGTTCCTTTGGGTTTCCCTTTGGGTTTTCCTTTGGGTTTCCCTTTGGGTTCCCCTTTGAGTTTCTAAAAGTGAGCCAGGATTTACACTGTTTCTATTCTGCTAACTTTAAATATTTTGCAGTAACTACTTGTTATGTGCCTCATGTAAATTATACAAGGATGAAACCAAGAGTGAAATAAAAATGCTTGGGGTTTGCTAATTTCGTTGCCACGAGTCGTGTCATATTTTGTAGCGAATGAGATGATAATCTACTATACCGCTCATAAGTTTGGCATTGAACGCAAAAATGTGTGACGATTAAAGGTTAGACTTCTGTACTGCACACACCTTCCCCACCAAAATTAATCACTGATAAGATGAGTTTTCACAAAATGGTGTAAATATACGATAGAAGGGGTACATGTAGTGTTATTCAATTCAGCCCTATCAACTATGCCCCCCTCGTATGAGCTAAGTTCTGATAGTTTGTTGAGCTGATGTCGATTTATAACACGTCAGATAAACTGTTGAGCTTATCAGTCCCCCGTTTCGCACTTTTGAGTGTATTTAAACATTTGAGCGTGTTTACAAGTCATTTCTAAATCTTGAGTAACAGTTCTGGATTTGGGATGACTTACCAATACAACAATCAATCAAAAATTAACAAGGTCCATACACCTAGTGCTAGAGGTTATGAGTTAGGATCCACCAATGCCACATGGAAAAAGATAAAGCAGGCCACAAATATCCCTGTTGATAAGTCCTTTACTGAAGAAGAAAGTATCGTAGAAAACGGAAGTTTGGGGGAATTGTTAATTATCTTTCCTGTATCCAAAGTCTTAGAAATTTGGTATTGGGTTCCACCAACCGATAGCTCCACATCCAAAGACTTCAGCGGTGATACATTATACTTCTATGGTCAATATGACATAGCATATGTGAGCCCTGAATCTGAAGGTAAGACTGACGAGACCAAAGGCAACGAGGAGGAAGAGTGTGAAAGATCTGAGTCTTCTCGTATTGGAACTCAGGACGAGGATGGTGACGGGTCAGTTAAATCCCTTAAAGTCATAGAAGGTGATTTGAACAGTAGTTTCAAAGTTTTGATTTCATACAATTCTTGGAAACTACAGGTTCACCGCATCACTCCCAAGGTAACTAAATCTTCCCTCGTACAATCATTACCGTTGCCCAACCATTTACGATCTGCAAATTTTGTTGTCAAATCAAATTCCAAATTCATCGTTGTTGGTAATAGTGATGGTTTTCTTTATGTGTTCAAATTTGACAGCTCGCAGAAGGCCTACTTAGCTGCAAATTCTAATGACTCCTTGAAAGATCTTAAGAAGAATTCCTGTATACCCATTGTGAGAAAGGATGATTTAATATCAAAATTGAGTGACGATGAGATTCTATTCAAGACCAGCTGCATAAGCAGTAATCCTATATTTGATTTGAACAATAACTGGTTGGTATACTCTCCGACTAAAATTGAATACAGTCAAATTAAAATCGATAACGAGAACAAGGTTGGAAATATCCTCACTCCTGTCAAATTGCCCACAAATTCAAGACCACTATTAAATACTGTTCTAGATAGTATGTCGAGCGCTGCATTGGATCACTTATTCAGGTTTTCCAAATTCTCGACTGCAAAATTGACCGAGTATTTCAGACAAAAGGATAAAGAAGAGAGGGGTCATGATGAATTGAGTGTGAAAATGTTGACTAAATCCTTAAGTAGGATATTAAACTCAACCATTAGCACCATCAATGAATCCACCAACCAATTTTTTAAGGTCAGCGATAACCAGCTTATCAAGGTTGTCGATTTGGCAAATGACAAGATATTGACTATTTTTAGATCCCCTGATGGTATTTCGAACTTGTCGTTATCTCCCTATGACCTACAATTGGTCAATTGCAATTTGAGAGGTGATAATTTGTTCATTTGGGATTTGATCAAGCTACCAAGTCAAGTGTCTTTACTAGGCAAATTCTCAAGAGGGAAAACTTCGGGTGTTATCAGTGAAATCTTTTGGTTTATCAATGATAACGAAGAAAAGAATGTCAATGACCTTTTTAAAGGAATTAATTCTGGGTTTGGTACAATAAACCTGAGAACAGGCTCCATACATTGGTTCAATACAAACTATTTATTAGGTAATTTGAATAATAATTTGCCAAACTACTTGGGGAAGGAATTTCCAATTGGTGCTAATTATAAATCCAAGGAATTCATGAATAACTGGATCCTATCTAGCTCAACATGTTACAAAAAGTTTCTCAAGTTGCCCAATGCACAGAATTTGCGTAACTCCAAATTTGAACAAATGAATCAATTAGCTGTTTTAGATGAAAAAAATCAACTTAAATTGGTCTCACCATTGAATGGTAAATGTTGTTTTAAATTTGAGCTTCCCATCCACAAGTATAATCCCAACCTTATCCTTCCGGCCACAGATGTTTTAAAACCTCCCGAGTACAATGAAAGCAATATAATTGGCTCCATCAATGGTATCGCAAAACTGAACAATTCTATTTCACAAATTGAAATCGAAACCTGTAAGCCTTTTAAACACCTTATCAATTATAAAAATATTGAGTTTACAGTCTACGATTTTCATAACGACAAATCGGATGCTGAAAACTTCAAAAACTACTATGCGGATTTCAAAAGCTACGTTCCGAGTAAGAGAATTAATCATGATCACAACAGTTCAGAACACTCAGCTCACAATGAAGAGTCACAAGAAAACGAGTATGTTGAACGTTTGATCGATGATCTATTTTTCGAATAGGCACAAAGCGTCAATCAAGCTTGCGTTTTGAAATTGAACCTCTTACAAATAAATGGTATGCTGGAAATACCTGAAACATGAAAAAAAACAAAATTAATTTCTATCCTACGTTTTATGAATATATACAATCTAGAAAGGATCGACGATTGATTTCATGGCTCATTACAAAACTTAGAATCCAAAAAAAGTAAGCTAGCGCCGCCCGGTTTCGATCCGGGGACATCAGGGTTATGAGCCCTGCGCGCTTCCACTGCGCCACGGCGCTCACTATAAGAAACATGGCACCCAGGAATCATATGAGCCACTAGGTTGGGGTAAACTTATGAAGCTGTTCATTGTCTATGTGCTGATAAGATTTACGTTATGTGCATGGCTTAGCACTATATATTATTGGAACAGTTCCAGCTTGTCTGAGTTTGAATACACCGTTTCTCTTTGGTGAGACCTTTTTTAATGATATATTTACTTGCAGTGAACAAATACACCTCTAGAAAATAAATTTCATGCATTGTTAGTATAAATTTGCTTGCATCCGGTTGCTTTATGCGGTCAAACCAGTTACCAATCAAGTTCACAATGGTCCCTCGTCGCATATTGGTTTAGGGCGAGATAAAGGCTGTGCCGATTTATACTTGTTAAGATACTTCAGACATCACATGGCCACAATCACGGCAACAGTGGTTCATAAGGGTCGTGAAACTGTAATAATAGACGATCTTCGAATCAGTAGCACAACAGCTTCGGCCCCACAGTCTGAATGGCGAAAAACGCAGAAAATTAATCTTTTAATCAAAGCTATACTTCAACCATGTTGTGCTTATCGGCACCGGATCCGGGAAGATGTGATTGCTTTTCTGTGATATACCCATTCATCATCCTGAGGCTCATCGTATAAACAGAGGCCATGCTGATACAGTTCTTCTTAGCCCTTTTCGAGAATTAAAACTCAACCATCAGCTCCTAGAAGTGTAAAGTACGAAGAGTAGTGACCAGGATAACATTTGTTTAGAGGCTATTCGACGGCTACGTCCGTCATTATAGCTGTTGACTTTAATAGTTAGTAAACATAAACGATATATAGCTTAAGTTATCCGATATAGTGTAACGGCTAGCACGGTTGCCTTTCACGCAGCAAACCGGGGTTCGACTCCCCGTATCGGAGTTTTTTTAACTCTGACTTTACTTGATATTTATGTAGCATATATTTAGTATGATAGAGGGGATGTGCAGTCTTGGCCTCATTAGTGTTGTATATATTTTGTATAGATGATTATTTGAAAACGGATTTGAAAGCTTGTTCGAAATCGCCAATTAAATCATCGATATGTTCAATCCCTACTGATATTCTAACCAAGTCGGAATCAATCCCCACGCTAGAGTTGAATTCCCCCTGAGTACCTCTGTTAGTTGATATGTGTGGAATACAAACCAATGTTTTGGCATCCCCGAGATTAACCGTATTCGAAATCAATTTGAGTGCATCTATAACCTTTGCACCATTACTATGCTCAACTTCAGCTCCACTGTCGTCTTTGATGGCAAATGAGATACAACTTCCAAAACTTTCACGAATAAGGTACTGCTTTGATAATTTGTGAGTTTTGTGATCTTCGAAACCCAAATACGAGACCCACTTCACATATCGGGAGTTTTTCAAATAAACAGCCAACTTCAATGCATTTTCACACTCTCTATCTACTCTAACAGACAAGGTTTCCAAGCCTTGAAGTAGTAGCCAGGCACTGAAAGGGTTCAAAGTAGCAGATTGGAGCATAATACCACTTCCCCTACAATGTTTAACATATGCTTCATCGCCCTGCATTTCGACGTAAGATTTGCCTTTGGAACCAAAATCTGGATCACAAAGTTTGGTAAATTTTTTGGATTTGGACCATTTAAAAGAGCCTGCATCAATGAAAACACCTGCAATAGTATTACCATGGCCACCTATCCATTTAGTAGCAGAATGAATCACTATGTCGGCCCCATGGTCTATGGGGCGTATCAAATATCCGCCACATCCCAAAGTATTGTCCACGATTAATGGGATTTCGTATTTCTTACACAAAATGGAAAATTTCTCTATGTCGGCTACCAAGTATGCGGGGTTTGATATTGAGTCAATGATTATGCATCTGGTTCTATCGTCAATCAAATCCTCGTAGTCTTTCGGATCCAAGCTTTTAACAAACCTTGTTTCCACACCGAATCCTCGGAAGTTATCTCGTAATTGCAAGTAACTACCACCAAACAAATAGGCACTGGATATAATATTATCACCTGGTACCACTAATGAAGATATCGCCGTGAATTGAGCGGCCAAGCCTGAATTTACCGCCACAGCAGCTTTTCCGCCTTCTAAATCGCACATTCTGGCTTCAAATACGGTGTTTGTTGGATTATGTCCGCGGGCATACACATAGCCAGGTGTCTCACCCAGAAAAGTGGTTGCGGCTTGAGCAGTAGATGGGTAAACATATGATGCAGTGGGTGTTATGGATAAGGCGCGAGCCCCATGGCTTTCCACTGGTTGGTTTGAATGAAGGAGTTTACTTTCGAACTTCATAAGAATTTCGCAAATTTTTTTCTTTTTAGAAACTACCAAGCGTTCCAACTCAGTGGTTCCAGGAAAATAACTCTCTAAGCAAAGACCGTTCTTCGTGGTTCCAGGAATATACCTCTCTAAGCAAGGACTGTTCTTCCGAGATCCACCTACCGTGGCGGAACATGAAGGCGTTTAAGTTTTACACCGCCCGACTAGGAAGGAGATGCATATTGCCGTTCCTATGGAGGTAGTGCGCCGCACATGATCGGCCTTCTTGATCGGCAATACTCAAAAGTAATCTTGCCAATATTTAGTTCCAAGGAGAGGCTGGGAAACTATGGCTGATGATTTGCCATGAGGCGAACTTCAAAGCCCTAATTTTCCATTTCTTGACGCTAAGAACGGAAGTCTTCTGACTACAATTCGTCATTACGGCAATTTCATAGTTAGAGAGAGGCACTCCAGAACTTCCATCAGTAGATGAAATTTTCGCAACCTTTAGCGATGTGCCTAGAAGGGTTTAATAAAAATCTGATAAAGCTAACTTTGACAACTCCAACCTTCTATCGTAAGGTACCCGGTACGAGGTACCATTAAGCTGCCTATTGTACTATCTGACACCCCCGCCTGTTCCTGCATTCCCTTTGGCATAATACCTCCAAAAACCAGAAAGTTTTGCGATGAGCTTTACTGTGGCTTTTTAACCCTGCAGCATATATATGTTGAAGAAAATGTCCCCATAAAAAATTTAACAAGTGAAGAATGAATCCGTTATCTACTTTTTCAAAAGAAGGCACTGATTCCAAAGAGTTTGAAAGCCGGTCTCTCGGCCTGCAATCCGAAGAAGGGGTTATCCAAATTGATCAAAACAAGAAAGAGATTGGAATTATATCTGCCACCTTTCTTTGTCTCAATAGAATGATTGGGTCAGGTGTCTTCTCGTTGGGATCTACCATTTTCTTAATGAGTGGATCAGTCGGTGGTGCTTTGATGATGTGGGTTGCTGGTTCAATTATTGCGTTTTCGGGTTTGTTGGTATACATGGAATTTGGAAGTAACTTACCAAGAAACGGTGGTGAAAAGAACTACATTGAGTACATTTACAAGAAACCAAGGTTTTTGGCTACTTGTATGTATGGATCTTATGTATTTTTCCTTGGTTGGGCTGCAGGTAATAGTGTGGTAGTCGGTGAGTATCTTTTAAATGCCGCTGGTCAAGAAGTCACTAAATGGAACTCTAGAGGTATTGGATTGGGGGTTATTACTTTTGCATTCCTTATCAATGCTGTTTCTGTTAAAGCTGGATTGTTTTTAGGGAACATTTTAGGGGTTTTCAAGATTGTCATCGTTTTATTCATCGTCGTCACCGGTTGGGTTGCGTTAGGCGGGGGTATTAAAACCAACGACTTTAAGCCCACAGGTAACTTCAACCACGCATTTTCGGGTACAAGTCCTACCGGTTACGGTGTTGTCAATGCTTTATACAATGTTATTTGGTCCTACGTTGGGTACTCCAATGCTAATTATGCTTTGGGAGAAGCCAAAAACCCAACTAAAATTTTGAGAATCGCTGCTCCTGCTGCTTTTCTTTCCTTGGTGGTCCTTTATATGTTGACCAACATTGCTTATTTTGCAGTTGTTCCAAAGGAAGAATTGGGTGCTTCAGGTCGTATCCTTGCTGCAACCTTCTTTCGTTATGCTTTCGGAGAAACTGCTGAAAAGGCTTCAAGTGTATTTGTTGCTTTAAGTGCTTTAGGGAACGTTATGTCAGTCATTTTCTCCCAAGGAAGAATCATCCAACAATTGGGCCGAGAAGGTACTTTACCCTTTTCAAGATTTTGGGCAACATCAAGACCTTTTGGTTCGCCTTTTACCGGTCTTATGCAACATTGGATCGTCTGTATCGTTACTATGTTGGCTCCTCCACCAGGTGATGCCTATAACTTCATTTTGAATTTGATTTCGTATCCATTGAATGTTGTCAACACCTTTGTAGGTTTTGGTTTATTGTACTTACGTTACCAAAATCACAAAGGTATAACTCATTGGAGAGCACCTATCAAAGCCCCTATTCCAGTTGTCTTGTTCTTTGCGTTGAGCTCCCTTTATTTGATTGTCGCTCCTTATATTCCACCAGGTACAGGCCAAACTGTGTACGAACATTTACCATATTATCTTCATGCAGTGGTTGCCTGGGGTGTATTTGGTCTCGGTTTCCTCTACTGGCTTGTTGTTTCAATCATATTGCCAAAGATCGGACATTATGAAGTAGAGGTGAAAGAAGTCTTAGGTGAAGATGGATTTTGGAGAAACAAATTAGAAAAAACATCGCTAAATTGATTTTCGATGATTACGTATAACACGTCTACTTAGTTAATGATTCGGAAGCTTAAGTCAACTTATTGCCTCTAGTACTGCAATTTAATTCTAGCGTTTTCCTCTATGTAATCTTTTCTACGAATAGTGACAGAGGATATTCCGATTCTGAAGACATATATTTACAAGATTTAATCATTTGATTCATTGATGAAGGCGGTTGACTAGATTTTATATCTGTCTGATTTGGATTCATGTAACGGTGACCATATTCCTCTTGTACTTTGATTATTACTTAAAACTTTATGGTTCCATTTGAACAAATCGTTTCCACTCCTTTGACTATATTCGTTTATTTTTTTCAAAATTTGATTGAATTTTAGATTTTTGATATCAACTTCGTTGAGTTTAGATTTGTTACTGTAGTGGAATACAGCTTTTGGGTGACCGGTCTTTCTAATGACTTCCACAAATATATTTTTGTTTGAAGATGCAAAATTGTTTAACTGACCACTGGTTATCAAATCACGAACGCCTTGGGACGACCCACCCCAGTTACAATATTGAAGTTGAATCTTAGAACACGGTACAACCAATGTGCTGACCCCATTTCTGGCTAAAGATATCTTTGGTATGGCCTTGACTGGCATATTAATCTTTTTATTTAATCGAGTATATTCTCAATCCTTAGTCTCGCAGTAAAAAATTTTCAATTAATCACATGATTCATCATGTGACTGACGTTTGAGTTTTCCGTTTTTGGTTGACCTTCACGTGCCGTGAGGGATATTGCTTTTTTTGTTAAAGCCATTTTTTAAAATGGCAACTTACGAAGCCCATAGATATAAAAGAACTAGAGCTAAAATATGGAAATTAGGAACGAATTCACGCGATTTTACCACAATAAAGCTCCATTTCGTTATTAATTTCCATTTTAAATATTTATACCCTAGTGACTGATTTCTAACAAAAACCTATATAACAACTTCTTTAGAAAAATTTTCAAATATCTAACAGTCTACTACTATTGCTACTTGAATCTAATCCAGTGTACGCCGCTTCATTAAAAAGTTTGTGTTTCAAAATTATAGATACTAAATAAATTCTGAGGCTGCAAAATAAATTATGGAGAACTACAAATCATATCAAAAAGTGATAAACTTGTCAATACTACCCAAGTCAAAGGCTATTCGCGACAAGGTTGCTAAACCAGCTAAGAGAAGAACCAAAACCGGTTGTATGACCTGTAGGAAAAGAAAGAAGAAGTGTGACGAAATGATAGAAAATGGTAAATGTAAAAACTGCACAAGAAACTTCTTGTGTTGTAGCTGGCCAACAATACGAGGTATCATAGATGATACCATCGCCAATGACAAAATTGACAATGATGAAACTATAGTCCAATCAAAAGAGATAATCAAATTCGAGCCGATGTCACCGAAATTGTCACCATTCGAAAATACCATATCATTTGACAACAAATTATTCCCTAAGATGATTGAATCTAACGAGAGAGAACGGAAGTCTAGTGTCAGTTCAGAGAGCTCTCTTAATGAACCCTTGACACCAAAATCACCAAATCTATATGATAATCACCATTTCGAAGACAGTTCAAAGGCTGAAAAGATACACAGAACCCACAACAAATACAATACGGCACATCAGCACCCAATTTCAGAGAGTAGGTTTATTATAACCTCAATCGAAAATAACAAATTATGCTCCTTATGATTAATGACAATATAACACAGACTTCCCTCTAACCTTTCAACTCGATAGAAAACATTATTGGTTGTATCTCACTTATTTTTGCTATACAAAGCACACAAGGCATAACCCTGGACTACCCCTTTCCGGTGAAAACACTCTCCTCCGGTCAAGCTTAATTTTGCTTTATGTGTATTCGAAGTGCAGCACATATACGCAGCACTAGGGACAAATTATATTATGTAATGTTGACTCAAATCTGAGGAGACGAGGCGCTCTTCCTCTTTACATATTCCTTCCATCCTGAGCTCGGTCTGATTAACACGTTCATCAACTTCTACTGGCGTAAAATTGTTAGATGTATCAAAACTCACGTCTTTATCGTGCGTCACGTGATAGTAAGTTTCAATTCCTATAGCGAGAAGAACGGTTGCAAATCGATTCAGCTTCATACTGTTGTACTTGAAGTGATAATGCAATATACCCATCCCTCTCGATTTGAATACAAGCAAAGGCCCCGCGCTGAATCCAACCAGTTTTTTGTCTTCTCCAAATAATTTGATGATGTATGTTAAGATCAACATTGCTTTCTTCTACGATCTGATTCTTTTGGTGCCTTCCGAATTTCTCAAGCGTGTTTCTGTATTTTGAATAAAGTTTTGTGAAGAAGAAATACGATGAACGGTTGTTGCCGTTAGTAGCTACTGACCTATCACTTGATCAGTATTTCTTATGTTGAGGAGAGCTGGCGATGGCAATGTGCTCCTTGATGAGGTGTTACCAATTGCATGATTCAATGAGAGTGGGTGCACAATCACGACTTCTACAATTAGCCATCCACAATACATCTCCTTGGAGTTTACAGTATCTTTCTACTGACTTTGGGAAATATCGACATTTCAGTGACTAATGAAGTGGTCATGGACGAGAATTTAACCGCATCTTGTATCCAGCAGAGACATCATGTAATTAATGGTCTGCAAATTAATCTTAAGAAAATTATTTTTTTGGTGAAAGACCTTTTAAGTATTTGGTGATCA
>JAKUAE010000031.1:0-154058 GCA_030579195.1 Yamadazyma diospyri | reverse complement strand
GGTCAGGCTGGCGGGGATAGCGCGAGGGCGGGCTGGCGGGCTTATATGCAGTACACTTACCTCACCACAATTTGGGGGTCTGATTTCGGGGCTTTTGGGGCGGTGGCAGAGATGCAGTAGCATCAGGATACAGATAAGGGCCATAGGGTGTCACTGGAGAAGTCTGGCCGAGAGAGGGCCTATTTTGAACGAGAGCGAACGCTTTCTAGTCATAAGCACACCCACCACCGCGCTCACGCCGGCTCAGCCTATCTCGCGAGCGCTGCGGTGCCAATGTGCCGCCCCACATAAAATTATATATTAATACTCCTGAATAATGTCGGAACAAGTATAGACATTGATGTGCCCATCTTGGTTGTAATTCGTAGCCATCATCATACGATGAGGGTGTAATGCAATGCTGGATAAGTAACCGGACGTTCTATTGCCCAAGTATCCCTCATGGGGATTCTTCAAGTAACTCAAAATATTACCCAGGGTGGTGTAGAAGCCCAACTTTTTGGACCCGGTGGTGATCACCGGGGCGTGCTCGTGGATTTCGAAGCACCGGAGGGACTTTTCAGGGGTGGAAAAGCTCAATACCGGCTCGTCAAGTCGGATATCCCATAGATTGACTGTGCCGTCGGAGGAGCCACTGGCAAGCTCTCTGTAGCCTCCGCGCTGCATATGGACGTTCCTGATGGACCCAGCGCGCGGCCCCGCCCCAAAACCAGGGTACTGTTCCCCGCCGTTCTTGGAATGCCAGGTTTTCACCATTGACTCTCGGGAGTCTAAACGACGGTCGTACACCCGAATGGACCCGTCGTCGTACCCCGACACGAAGATGTCTCCCGCGACCTGGTCCGAGGTTATGGCAGTGATGGAAGACGTTGACCGCGCCGGAATGTCCACCAAACACAATTCTCTCGGTGCGTCCCAGATCCGGATGATCTTGACGTCACCACTCACGAGCAAAGACCCTCGGGATTGCTGCCACTCAGAGATGAGACCGGTACCTTTGGAGGTCAAAAGCAAGTCGGTCAAGGCCCTGAACGACGCTATAAGCTGGATCTCGTCTTCTTCGGGGTATTTGTCGTTTTTTATCGTGCCGTTGACGCCGGTTGAACTGGGGACGTGGAAGTTCTTGTAGATCTTCACCACCCCGTCCGACGAGCCGGTCAACAAAAGTGGCGAGTCGTCCTCGTTCAAGAACTTCAAATCGGTGATTTTGGTGCCTCCGGGGTTCAAATTGGAGAATTTCCGGATCGCCACCGAACTCTCCCAGTCCCACACCGTCACGTTATCCTTTTCGTCGCTGGAAACCAAAATCTTCTCGAACTGGGTGAATTTCATCAATTTCGGCTGGGTTTTGTTCTCGAGAAGCTTCAAGTTCTTCGTCCAATCGCCTCTGATGGCCATTTGTTTCTGAGGCTGGGTCTCCTGAATGATGGACTCGTTACGGTTTCGACGCCACAACCGTTCGATGTACTCCTTGGACCCCGGCTCGTCGATTTCGCTCTTTGACATTTGCGGTTCCTGGAAGTATTCACAGGAAAACTCAAAGAACCCGGAGTTTGGGGGTAATTCGAACTTCTCCATGTCTCTGGGGACAAATCTCGGGGTTTTTGGCTGGTACTCGCTGGCGTAGCTGGAGATGACGGGGGTGGAGTTCAAAATCCGGGGGAATTCCGGTTCCTCGGGAATATGCAACGACTTGATGAGCTTCGAGAACGAGAGGTTCTTGAACCGGGAGGCGATGGAGTCTTCCGAATGGACGCTGGAGGCATCCTGACCGTTCATATCGTTGGTGGAAACCGATCTTTTTGTTCCTTTACCACTATTGATCATCAACACGTTTTCTTTGCGCTGCAACACTGAACCGGACACCTGACGCTTTGCGGGGCTCTGAAGTTTGTTTATGGGCTTAGGTTTGAAGTTCTCGCTGATATTGATGGTGGACTTGCTCAAAAGGTAGTCCTGGGTCTCTTTGACCAACGGCCCCAACTCGCTCTCGTTCAATTTCACCATCACGGAGTCGATCAAGAGTTCGGCCAACTGCTTGACCTCCAAATGGGGATCCTCGGATAAAATGAGAAGCGACTTCCAGATGGAGCTGAAAATCGACCCGTAGGCCGGGGATTTCTTCCGGAACTCATTCAAATTGTTGGGATTATCGATAAGCACGATTTCCTCCTCGAGCTGATTGAAGGCCACCACCAAGAAAAATCGGATGTAGTTGTGGATAAACTTGCCCATGAAGAAGATGATCTCCTTACGCACGATGCTGGAGCCGTCGCCGGTCAAATTCAAAATGATATTGGCCAATCTCAAGTCCTGTTGCCGCAACTCGTCTTTTCTCATTTCGTTGGTGTTGAACTGCTGCTGCTGCATCAACTGCTGCAGCTGGGATAAGCTGGCGGTCTTGACACTGGGATCGGTGAGAAAAGACGTCAACGCCACCAAAATCGACGTCCGGACCTCCGGAATGGGATCGCTCACCAACGCCGACAAACGGTTCAAGTAGCCGTCTTTATGGATGATCCACTTGCCATCGGGGTAGTTGCTCCACAACTGCGACAACAAGAGACTGCACCATTGCCTCAACAACGGGTTTTCGCTCGAGGAGGCGTACTTGAGGCAGTTGTTGATCAATTCGATGGAAAAACACAATCTCTGGCCGTTCTTGAAGTCCTTGATGAACAACGTCAAGATAAACGCACTCATGGCCTTGTGGTCGTCGTTCACCATCACTGAGCTGTTGGCGGAGATCAAAATCTGGTAGAAGTAGTTGTAGCCTTTGTCTTTACACAATTCTTGTTGAGTGCTCTTGTAGTCAATGGCCATGATCCGGGCCCAGATAAAGATGAGCACCGGCTTTAGTTCCTGTGCGGGAGATTGTAGGAGCTTCAACACATAGGGAAAAATCCCGATGGACAACGAGAGATACACTGCCCACGGCCCCAAGTCGAGAAACTTCGAAAGGAGGATTAACGCTCTTAATCGGTGAACCTGCGATAGCAAAACTTGGAGGACGATAGGGAGCTGTTCTGGGGGGTTTTTGGTCGATGGGCCGGAGTATTTGAGCCATATTTCGAACGCAGTCAACTGTTGTTCGAAGAAAGTGGAATGCTGGTAGTTATTGTTTTTGCCGGTGGCCACGGCGTTGTGCGGATGGGAGGGCGCAGCTTGGGCATTGGCAGTACTCTGTGACGTGTTCATGGGGTTGTGGGGCGTCGGCTGGGGCGTCAGGGGAACTAACTCCTGTTTTAGGGGAACAGCCTGTTCGTGGATCAACTGGCTCAAAACCTGGTCGATGGCCAAGTCCCAGCTATCCCACATGGGGTGGAACCTCACTGCCTCCGGCAACGGGGGGTCGCTGATGGGGTTGCAGTTCAAATGGGGCATGATTCTCTTCGCAAGAAGAAAATTCCGGAACAACGCCGCCACCATCAAGTCCTGGCGGAACAACCGCTTGAAAATGGGACGCGACAACGACGACCAGGCGATGGTATCGGTGATGGCGGTGAAAATCCAGTTCAATTCCCCCAACGGCGTCCGTCGCTCGGTCAATTTGCCGGGAATCACGACATTTCCTATGGAATTGGTGGGTAGCTGGTTGTAGTAGTTGGCCCGCAACGGCGACTGCATGATGAACCACTTGATGCTGGTATCTATGGGACAGGTCAAGCAACAGGTGAACAAATCGGCCGGTAAGTCCGGGGTCATGGGCAATATCTCGTTGCTCTTACAGGCCGCGAGCTGGATGCAGTCCAAGTAGTTGGAGGTGGGCGACGGCGAGCTCAAGTCGTGGTTGCCCTCGTTGTCGTCGTCGATTCTCTTCTGGACGAACTTCTTGAAGTTATGGACAATATGGCCAGCACTATTACAGTCATAAACAAAGATCACGGGGGCCCCGAGCCAGGTTTGCAAGTCGTACAAGGATATGGGGATGTACTGGGTGTATCCTCGGTTGAACACCCAGATTTCCCCCGAGCTGGTGGGCTGGGGCACCCCGTGGCCGTTGTAATGGAACAATATCCGCTCGTCTTTGGCATTTCTCCGGAGGGTGTTGCAGAACCGCTTGACGTCCTCCACGCTGGGGTCCAACGAGAGCTTGTACCGGGTGCGCAACGTCAAGTTCTCGTACTGGTTCTGCAAGTTCTTCCCGATGGACTCGATGGCCTTCTTGGTGTCGGTGAAGTTGGAGGGGTCGATCCAGCTCTCAAGCTTAGCACAGGGATAAGTCTTCATGATATCGGGCGGGTCGACCCCTAAGTTCAAGCAGAGCATCAACATGGCACTGATGGTCTTCTGCCGTTCTTTCATGATCTTCCAGTCCGGAATGGGCTGGTAGTTCTTGTAGTACTTGGCCTGTTGTTTCATATCCTCAGTGATGGGATTCCCGTTGGTGTTGTGTCTCTTATCGTCGAAGTAGATGTAGAAATTGTTGGCGAGGATCTTGAGTTGCTCATCGTTGTAGTTCTCCTGGAATCCATGTCGAATCTTGTCGTTCAAGGGCGTTGAACTGACCTTTGGATCGTAATATGTCATGGTGGAAGATTTTGGTGCGATAACTGCGATCTATCGCGAATGGGCGGCGGAGGGACGAGAGTCGCAGACGAGAGTCGCGAAGGGACGAGAGTCGCAGCCGCGACCATTTGGAACGAGGGTAAAGTGGGGAGGCTGCGGAACGAGGGGATAGTAGGGCCGAGTCAACAACATATATTCTCATAACTTGATATCCTTCTTATCATCGTCGTCGTCGCTGTCGTCAACCAAAAAAGCATCGGAGTTGACAGGGGCACTATTACCCCCAGCCGGGGCAGTTTCGGTGATATCGGGCTTTCTCTTCGGTAAACTTGGTGCAGGACCGTCATTGTCGTTCAATTTGATCTTTTCGTGAAAGTCGTTGTCCAAGATCTGTGGATCCTCGTCAAATCGGTTTTTTTTGAACTGAGACCCACCCAAGGCCCCAAATAACTTGGGATTGGAGTTCTGCTGGTTGTCGTTGCCGTTATCGAACTTCTTGGCGATGCCCGAGACCCAACCATTCAAAGTGGACCGCGCTTCCTCTAACCCCTGGCTAAAGTTCTGTTTGATCACCTCAAATTCGTCCGGAGACTCGTCGTCGAATTGCGATTGTTGCTCGTGACGTTTGGCCTTTCTTCTTCTTCTGCGCTCTTCCATCTCGAACTCTCTTTGTAATTGACGGGCCAATTTCTCATCGTCGGTTAATTCCACCTGGTTGGCAGCAGGTTTGCTGGGGACTGGGGGTTTGATGTCGATTGGGGGGGTTTCAGTGGTTTCATCACTGATATATAACAAGGCATTGAACGATAAGTCCAAGTCGCCCTGAGAGGCAATCAACACCCCGGTGATAATTCTATCGTCTACAGAAGGAAACGCTTCCTTCAAGGTTGTTTTGGTCTTGGTGACGGCATCTACAGGCCGGGGAGGTGCTGGAGGCACTTCTTCCTCCGCGGCGTCTTTTTCGCTTGAACGAAGGAGTTCATCTTTTTTGGCGTCAATCTGGGTGGGTTTGGTGTCAGCTGTGTCTTGGGTGTCGTCGAGTGGAACCTCGTGTTGTTCCTGGTCGTTATCCAAGTCAATTGGCTCGTTCGAAACCACCTTTAATTCGTCCTTCATTGTGTTTTTCGCGAGAAAATTACAGTGACTGATTGAGAGTTTAAGAGTGGGGGAGGGCACTTCTCCCTGGGGGAGATCAACTGTCGGAGGATGACATTTGTTGAGAGTGTGGATAAACTGCTGGGTGTGCCTCTACGTTGGGGGGAAAGCTACTGAGATTCTGGGGGCCAATTCTTCTCCTGAGTCAGTCCTCGCAGTTCTCGTCAGTATTCTCTCCTTTCCTACGATCTTTCGCTGTTCTTTTCCTGCGATCTCTCCCTGGCCCAGCTCCTTCCCTCCGATCCCGAGCTCTGCGTAATTTTTCTGCAATCTATTACTGCCACCAATATGCCTTCCCTTGAAATCCACCCTAAATCCTCCCTAAATTCCCCTAAACTCCCCTAAATCACCCCTCAATCACCCCTCAATCACCCCTTTAACCACCATCGAGAGTAAGAAATAATAAATATCTATTTATGCAACTAATTCCTCAATTCCTCCTTGACATCATTCAATTGCTTGGTTCTTCTGATCAAATCCAAGTTCTCACATTCCTCCCAACTGTGTTTATCACCTGAACAGTCCACAGACGAGTTGGCACTTTGTCTGATAAGACAGGTGTTGAACAACACAAAATAAGCCGCACATCTATCTCTCCATTTCAAGGGCACTTTGTATTTTTGCATATCATCTTCACTCACTATACGAGTTAGTATTGGCTCCTCCCACGGCATGTCCACGGCATGTCCACGGCATCTACAAGTTGAGCTATCCGGGCTGGTTCTCTGCTCTTTCACGCGCTTCCATGCGCCGTCGTTGGCTTTCTGGCCTCTTAACACCTCCAGCCTTGACCCAAAATCCAATTCACCATGTGGCCATTTTTAGCGTCCCAAACAAGTCACAGCGTCCTTATAATCCCTTGGAATTTATACTGGACTTCCTCCTACTGCCGTCGCTTAGCCCTCAATAAAAAACATACAAAGTGGTGGAAAGTTAGTTACTGTCATTATCCAATGAACGATGAATTTTTCGAGCGCTCATCAACATAATCTCAATAGGGCCCCATTTGATTGAACGATCTCTAAATCTCTTGTGACGCCGAATGGCGAGGACTAGTGGGATGAGAGGATGAATATAGTTTCGAAGAGGTCTCTCCTGGTTTACTGTGGTTGTATTTCGTTCCGTAGGAGACTTTTCACCAATATATTTCTATGTATGATTTAGGCTGTAACCTAACTATGACTTTGGATTTCTCCATAATTTACAAACCATTATATGGCGAGGCATGAAGGATGCACTATCAACGGCCACACAGTGACTCATTCGCCAACGACGACGATCTTCAATGGAAATGAGGGTCGGCTTGCTGTAATCTTTGTTTCAAACTGTAGTATTGGCACTTGTAAAATTCATCTTTGGTGGTGGAGCAGAAGCTGGTGCCTTTATCCAAGCATTTGTAGTAGTTTATCAAGTGCGAAGCACAGTGGTCCCTGTTCAAGAAAGGAACGTTGTGTTCATCCAATTCTTGTTGAGAAGCTGATGGTTAGTAACTATTCGAGCGGAGGCTTTGCAAATCCAATAGGGTGAGGTACGTAGTATATGGATATCTGATACTCCGTCGTGGGCTCCATTGGCTCCTATATCAATCGTACATACGAGTTTCTGGGAATGTATAGTCTGACATTGATTGGTTGAGAAATTTTCGTGAGCATTGAGATTTGGCGGCAACTTTGTGTCACAATCACTGCCCGAATGGAGCTTGAATACCGTGTGGGCTACCAGCACCGTGTGGTTTTACCAGACTATGTGGTACTACCAGAATATGTGGTGCGACCGTTAGCGAAACCTGTGCCAGTCTTCTCCAACCTCTAAATATGAACTAGGTCCAACCAGAGGAGCCAACGTCGGCTGTAAAATAGATTTGTGCCATCGGCAGTAAATTTGATCGACACTTAATTTGATCGACAATTCGATCGACAGTCCTCGCTCAATCACCCGGAAATGCCAATAAGATTTTCCGGCAGGAGAAGGTTAAACAGCCTTGCCCCAACCTAAAACAAGCAACCTCCGTCAAAAGCATCTGAATTTTAACCGATCTATCGAACGGCGGGGCTGATCCGAGCCACGGGTCAAAAACGCATCAAAGGTTGAAACGCAAAGACACTGAAACGCAAAGCTTGTTTGAACGCAAAGATTGTTATAATCGGTTGAGAGCTTGGGCCTGTGGTCATGTATAATCGAAGAAAAGCTTTATTGTTCGTTCCACAACCTCA
This sequence comes from Yamadazyma diospyri, assembly GCA_030579195.1. NCBI lineage: Eukaryota > Fungi > Ascomycota > Pichiomycetes > Serinales > Debaryomycetaceae > Yamadazyma > Yamadazyma diospyri. The sequence continues at coordinate 146,181 of JAKUAE010000031.1, read as the reverse complement.
ACAAAAATCTGTCTCAACAATCCAATTTCCCTATTGAGAGAATGAATTGCGTTCTTCGATTGCAGATTGAAAATTTCAGTGATCCTTCGCAGAACCCTGTTTTGGGTCTCCGAAACTCACGTCAAATCTGCTGATCTCTTTCGGTTGCTCCTGCTTTGAACATCAACCTTCTACCGTACAAGAAAAATTTAAGATCATGGAGCTGGGAGATCGCAAACCTTAAGTGGTGAATGAAGAAATATTTTCAAACCCTTCTCTTTTTGGAATCCTGCACTTGTTTCGGTAATGCATGCTTCCTCCCGTAAATTTCATTTTGTTTCTTTGCATGCCTTTCTGTTATCTACACAATTCTATAAATATAATCCGCTTAGCTGCATTAAAGTTAGATCGTTTTATATAAACACAAATTATCTTTTTTATATTTCCAGTTTTCCATACCCACACACCAGTCAAATGGCAGATAGAATCAGATTACCCAGCATCCACGAGTTGAAAGAGGGGATAAAGGCATCACCCTTTGGACCTTTGAAAAGCCGACTTGACACATCTCCCACATTATATTCGTTATCACATGCCGTGGCTCCACAATACCATTCCGTCAAATACCCGGTTGCTGCTACTTCTGGTGGTACAATTTCCAACCCCATCACTGCTGCTACCCCCATCGCTGCTGCTACCCCCATAGGTACCACTGTAAGCACCCCCGTAGTACTAAAGGCTAATACCTATAGATATCCTTCTCCAAAAGCCAGTCCCAACCTACCACCAAGCCCCCAAACTCCACCACGCAACTACTACTACTCATACCAAACAGACTGCTTGCCCTATAACCGCACCAATGGCGCTGCCAACTATACTCCATCCCTCAACCACCAGTTTCCCCATCCAAATGCAAATTTCGGATATTACTACTATACAAATCCCGTCAATTACTTGATGCCTGAGGTGATCAACAAGCCGGTGAATTCATGCCACAGGTGTGGTACCACAGAAACCCCCGAATGGAGAAGAGGTCCCAATGGGGTAAGGACCTTGTGCAATGCATGCGGTTTGTACCATGCCAAACTTGTAAAGCGTAAAGGTGCTGTTGTTGCAGCTCGAGAGGTTTTGACTAACAAAGTGTGTAAAGGCAAGAACGGGAGAAGAATCGTAATAAGAAACCATGTATAACATTAATAGCCAATAATAGGATATTTTCCGAGTCAACTACATAACTTCCACTTTCTCTCAAAGCTCTGACGAAAAGCTGACAAAATCTGAGCTGATATCGATTCAATCAACAGGACGATGCAAAAACATCCAATTATAGATCGCAAATGCACCCGGATTCTAGAACCCTAATTGCGCGTTTGAGCAATGGGGGGATTGTTTTAAACCCCATGAAATCCAGTCCCCAATTTTTCATACTGGGGTGTCAAAGACAGCGGTTTCTCGGCTATGGATGTATGATTCCTGAGATATGCCTCTGTTTACAATTTCGGTGGCTAACAGTGACCCAAAGCCACTAAAACTGAGATACGCTAGCCTGGAAACTTTTCCGAGATCTCACCCCGTAACTGCATACTGGCGAAAGCTTCTGGGCAAGGCTCAAAACGCAGTTTGAATCTGCCTCGCGGGTTACGCAGAAAGCGGGGAGAGTCTTGTACGTTCTGCGACGTGAGGAAGAGCAAGCCTTGTAGCACTGAAACTTTCTTTCCGCTCAAAGCTCCTGTGCTACAACAGGATTTAAGAAAACTGGGCAATCCTATGCTTATGCTAAGCGAGGTTGCTTGTGATTCCTTAGAGAGTCAGCTGCCTAATGAAACTTTTGTTTGACATCAACTTTGGGCAATTGCCCCAAACATCTGCCCAAAAATATCAGACGATTTTGACGTAGGTCAAAGTCTTAAAACCCTAAGTGCGAAGTTTAAACGGGTTGTGGTGCAACATCGATCGGATTGCAGCTAATTGATGCATTACAGTTGTGCTCTAGACTTAATTTCTTGGCCTGGTTGGCGTTATGGCACTGCACGGATTTCCCGGGAGGGATTCTTGTTTGAAGGGGGCCTGCCGTAAGTAGAATTTAGCGAAAATAAGCTTGTTGCCGATGCAGATTTGTTGCCGAGACTTTTGGGGTTGACAAGGGAGCTATTTTTGGCCCCGAAATCCCGGAGTATAGGTGCGGCCCCTTCTTCGGCCCTATTATTACTTATCTACTATCTCGGTAACAGTTTCCGACTATTTATGTTGTTCATATAACATCTTCGATTTAAAGATGTGGACTTGTCAGGTGAGATTTCCGTGTATTGAAGAGAAGGATTGAAATACTTCGAGATGGTGCAGAGATGATGCAGAGATGATGCAGAAATGGTACAAATGATGCGAAGATGATGTACAAATGGTGCAAATGGTGCACAAATGGTGCAAACCCGTTCGGAGATGAGCCTGTGCGACCAGGTATCACAATTGATGCGAGTGGTGGATTTCACCAAACCGAATTCTGATTTCTGCAGCTCAACTGAATCTGATTCCAACCCTTCAAATAACAATCAACTAATCTTCCACCACCGAAATCTCGCTCGTCCTCCCAAACTTCACCCAAGCCACATCTTATCTCGTTCATCTCGAAAAATAATCTCATTTTCTCCAAATCATTTTCGTCTTCGCTTCCGTGTCTTGGAGTCGCTGGTCCTTTGAAGGTAGTTTTCCCGTCACCGTTCTGAGTATACTCGGCTCTTACAACAGAACATAACGTATTACGGCCATGGAAAACACCTACCAATCGATAAAGTCGTTCATTAAAGACAATTCCAATGCCTCATTGATCTCGGGAGGTGTGGCCGGAGCAGTCTCCCGGACCGTAGTGTCGCCGTTCGAAAGAGCCAAGATCCTTCTTCAATTGCAAGGCCCCGGGTCCCACCAGGCGTATCATGGTATGTTTGCCACCATCTTCAAAATGTACAAAGACGAAGGCTGGAAAGGTTTGTTTAGGGGCAACTACTTGAATTGCATACGAATATTCCCTTACAGTGCCATACAATTTGCGGTATTTGAAAATTGCAAAGCCTACATCCTACAGCACACGCCTCGGGAATCCAACGAGTTGAACAGCCTAGAAAGAGTTGTATCTGCTTCTTTGGGTGGTATATTGTCTGTGCTAGCCACCTATCCTTTGGATTTGGTTCGGGCCAGAATAAGTGTCCGAACAGCATCATTGGCAAAGCTCGAAAAGGGAAAGCTCACCGAAGCGCCGTCGGTCATCAACACTATCAAAGAGGTGTACCAACGAGAAGGGGGAATACTAGCGTTATATAAGGGTTTAGTACCCACGACATTGGGAGTTGCTCCCTACGTGGCCATCAATTTTGCCTTGTACGAACAATTCAGAGAATACATGGACCATTCCCCCAAAGATTACTCCAACCCGATGTGGAAATTGAGTGCGGGGGCCGCGTCCAGCTTCATTGGCGGGGTACTTATCTACCCCTTGGACGTTTTGCGAAAGCGATACCAGGTGGCATCGATGTCTGGGGGGGAATTGGGATTCCAGTACAACTCGGTATCGCATGCTTTAAAGACAATGTTCCAACAAGAGGGCTTCTTGGGTGCCTACAAGGGATTAACCGCCAACTTATATAAAATTGTGCCGTCGATGGCTGTCAGCTGGCTCTGCTACGACAGTTTGAAAGACTTGATCAAGAGATGGTAATCTATAGACAACTTCCCCTACGGCTCTACACCCGTGCACCCGCGCTTAAGCGAGGTATCCAACCAAATATCGATATGCGGTCGTGCGCGCCCACAATACTCACTTTTTAAACCAATCGTTCGATAAATTTTTATCACACCAACCATGATTCCAACTAGAATTTTATTGAATGCCGCCAAGCCAAACAAAACCCCTAAGGTCTCCCTTCCAATAGAAATGTACCCATTGTTTGCTGCCGTTGGGGTTGCTATCGCTTCCGGATGTTTCTTCACCTACAGACATTTTGCTCATGACAAACAATTAAGATTATGGAAAAACCCTGACTTATCATCTTTGGAAGAGGTTCTCAATGAAGAAGAAAAGAAATAGGTTCGATTACGTTGTCATGTTAATTATCTCATTCATCAATTGATGCGTCAATGATTGAAAAGGACTAATTTATTTAATATTCCAAGTTTATTCAGTAGGATTTGCCTTGCATAATATACAGAAAAAGTATTTATTCTAATCTATGTACATTCTGGGAAAAGATATTACTCACTCCTTGATATTGGTGTAATAATCGGTTATTTCGGGGATATCGTCCAACATTTCCAACGCTTTGGAGAACGACTTTTGGTATTCTTCAGGAAACTCCACTTCATTCTCAGCCCCTGAAATATAGTTGACGTTGGTGTCTTTAAGTTTCAACCCCTTTTTAGATAACTCGTTGGCGATGCTATTTATATCTGCGGGGTCGGTTGTGATCTGAAAGAGGTTTTTCTCCTTATACTCGTTATCGTGATCGACGAATTCCTCCACGTCCTCGGCCCCTACGTCAATCGCAAGCTCCAATAAGGTGTCAAGATCACTATAATCTTCGTTGGCCTCAAAAATTATTATACCTTTCCTCTCAAACAAATATAAGCAGGGGCTCAAAGAGGCATTGAACTTGGATAAAGCGTGTTTAACCCCTCCGATGGTCCTAGATTTGTTGTCAGTTTCGGCCTCTATCACAATGGCCACTCCCCCGGGGCCCATGAACTCGTAGGTGACCGAATGGGTCAATTTGTCTCCCAAGTTTTCCCCCAATCCCCGCTTCACCGCGTTGTCAATGATCTTTTTGGTGACATTGAGCTTCTTGGCCTTATCCATCAACGTTAAAAGCTGAGCATTGCCTTCAGCACCCCCAGTCCTGACACTAGACTCGATTCTAAGAGCCAAAGAATTGGCTTCCCGAGACTTCTTAGCGTCGTTCTTGGCTTTGTCGTGTCTGATGTTTTGCCATTTGGAATGCCCCGCTAGGAGTTGGGAGCTACTGGAAACAACCCGGTATGACAATCTGTAAAGCAGCTTCACCGGCCCGATATGTACAATCAATTTGGCAGGGAACATCGTCAAATCTACTAGTCTAACTGAAACGACTATATACACAGTAAATTTTTCACGTCGTCGCACTAGGCCAATTCTCAAGGTTATCTGAAGTCGAGGTTTTAGATTATTAGCATAACTATCGGTATAGGCAGAGTAATCATGAGTTCGGATGCTATGTCAAAACGTACGTTGTTAGCTGCCATTGCTGATGAAGATTCCATAACTGGCTTGTTGTTGGCCGGCGTAGGCCAGGTTAGTGGAGAAGATGGTAAGGAGACAAACTTCCTCACGGTTTCCCCCGATAAGACCACCGTGGAAGAGATCGAGGCAGCCTTCGACAAGTTCACTCATGATAGACAAGATATCGCTATCTTGTTGATAAACCAGCATTTGGCTGATTTGATAAGATATAAGGTTGATAACTTCACCAATGCGTTCCCGGCCATCTTGGAAATCCCATCGAAAGACCACCCTTATGACCCGGAGAAGGATTCCATTCTCAAAAAAGTTAGAAGATTATTCGGGGAGTAGTCGGAGTTTAGTTCTACGATCTTAAATATACATTTATAATAGATGATCTATCACTTTTTGCTCTTTTTCTTCTTGTTCTTCTTTTTCTTGCCGGGTTTGTCCAGCTCATTGGCCTCTTTGGCATTTTCTATTTCTTCTGCGGCCTCTTCGTTGGTTTCAGCTTCCTCGTTGGCTTCAGCTTCCTCGTTTGTTTCGGCTTGTTCGTTTGTTTCAGCTTCCTCGTTTGTTTCAAGTTGAGCTTCGACCGGTGCGTCCAATTCTGCGACCAGGGGCTCAGCCGGTTCGTCGAGCTGTATCTCCTCCAATTCTGGTTCTGGGTCTTTTACCGTTTGTGTTTCAGATATGGCCGCAGATGGTTCCACAGGCTCGGTCTGCGCGTCAATCACAGGCTCTACCACCAACTCTGGAACAGTAGATTCAGCGACTGGGTCGTGAATATCTGAATCCTGGTTTTCTGGAACCTGTTTTTCTGAGTTCTGGTAGCCTTCCTGGCTTCCTTCTTGCTCTATCTCCTTCCCTTCCTCTTTCTCGTGTCCGTCGCTATTCGATATAGTTACGGTTGGGATTTGAGTGGAGTTGATACCCACAGATTCGTGAGCAGGCAATTCGGGTACCGGTTTATCATTATCGTTTACTGGGTTGGCAATTGGGGTTCCGGAGTCCTTGTTCCAGAAATTCTTAGCAAAAATATCAGGCAATACGCAATCTTTGATATAGTACTCTCTAACTCCCACAATTCTTCGATCTCTTTCGCAAGCCTTCAACCATTCGGGCCTGATTATGGGGATGTTCATATCGAAAGCCTTGATATACTCAGGATTGGATTTGTTTTCTCGGGTACAAATGAAATGAGTTGTGTCAACACTGACGGTGGTTTGTGCAGGATAATGGGCCCCTATTGATTTCAAGGTTTGTTCGATATCGCCGATGGAGAACTGCTCGTTTGGACTAATGTCGCCCAAACACACGTTGATACCCGACAAATCGGTCATTTTGTGCGTGGTCACCTCCAACACCTCTGATTCGTAAATCCCGGCGGTGGTCTCCAACTTTAACTGGAACTCAAACGTCTTGTCGATAGGCAAACCAGACAACTTTGTGACTCTGTTGGTTAAAGGCTGTGAAAGCGACCCCAATTTCTTCCCGTCCTTGAATAAGAACAAGTTCTTCAAGTTCGAGGTGCCCAAGTGCAATTCGTCCCATTCCAAAACACACGACGTTTGTGTAACGTTTTTGGTCTTCAACACCGGACTCACAGGTAAGTTCTTACCAAAGGTGTTCAAGATCTCGTTCTGGATCGCCTTGAACTGCCTCAACTCCTCCTTCTCAGTTTCAAAATCCTGTTCACATTTGATCTTGACGATCGACCCTGCTTTGACGCCGTTGGGCAATAGAATCGTGGGGAACTCAATCAAATGATGATCCTTCGTCAACAACAACGCCAACGAGGCGTCCAATTTACCGACCGTTAACGACACCTCCACCATTTACCTACAATTGATGAATGGTTAAACGATATGTGTTTGTCGAAGAAATTATTCGCGATCCTCGATCTCCATCAGCCCCTGGAGAATTGAACTGCATCAACAGCTCAAACGACGAACGATAGAGGGCAATGGTGATTAATATACATTATATAGGGATGCCCATGGCAGCTAGGTCGTCGGCGATTTCTTCATCGGTGGCTTTAGTCAATAACAACTCGTGACTAAGCTTGCCATCGTTCGATATGTTGATGGCAGAAGGCAAACCGTGGAATTGCACGAGACTGTTGAGGATTCCCAACTCCTGGTTCAAATTATTGCGGTTCTGCACCAAGTCGACTAATTTCTGTTGCTTGATTGCTTTTTTCAGTAGTGGCTGCTCAGGAACTGGCGATGTTTCATAATGGTCGTGATGAACCCCGTTGCCGTTGGAAAGAATTGAATTTTGCGGTGATTCTTCGACACGATGAGGAATGGCGGAATATGCGTAATTGGGAACCAATTGGTCCATCTGGTTTCTTTCCTTGTTGATTTTGTACCACGTTGATGTGGTTTCCAGAATCATTTCATTCTTACCGTCGATTAGTTTCCTCATGAAATTTTGATGAATAGACGTTCTGGTAGCAATTGTTTCGGTATTAATACACTTTAGTCTATAGTTGAGGGTATTGTTTGCCAATCTAAGACTATCTTGATGAAACCCATTAATCTTGTAGTAGATTTTGGTTAACTGAGGATGCGACCCATCCAAGCAAAGCTGTAGTTCGTGCTCCAACACCTTGAGCTTATCGTGGTACAATTTGTCTCTGAGCTCAGCAAAACGCTTCTCAATTGCTATCAACTCTTCAACGGCTAATTGTCTTTGTTTGTTGAGATCGTTATCCTCTTCTTCGTCTTGGCCGTCTTCGACATCGAGATCGTCTTCATGCTCGATCTCGTCTTCTTCCTCGTGTTCGTCGTGTTCGTCGTGTACATCGTTTTCGTGTTCGTCGTCTTCACGGTCGTCGTCTTCATCGTCAATTTCTGCGTGCTGCTGCTCATCGTCGTGCTGTTGCTCATCTTCGTGCTGTTGCTCGTCTTCGTGCTGTTGCTCGTCTTCGTGCTGTAGCTGGTTACTCTCTTCGTGTCTCCGGTGTTCTTCGTGTTCTTCGTGTTCTCTCTGCTCGGCAGGAGCTTTCGGTTCTGTTTCATCGTCTGCGTCCTCTTTGTCTTTCGCAGGTTCAATTGGTTCCACCGCATTGACTTCGCCATCACTATCTGCTTCACTCTCGCCGTCTGCGTCCTGTGCGTCATCGACTATGTCAAGTTTGATTTTCTTGGATATTGGCTGAGTTTCTTCGAATAGTCTTTTGCCATCCAACCTGTCGGCGATTTCTCTGTCGTCCTGTTCTGATTCTTCCGCATCATCACTGTTGAGCGTCTCATCATTTCTGTGGTCGTGGTGAGGTGCATATCCATTTGAATCTGTCTTCTTGTCATTATCGTTGGCATCGTTGTCATTATCGTCAAAATCGCTGTCAATCTCGTGCAACCTTGCAAGTTCGGTCAATTTAGATAATGTGTTCAAATCCGAAACGTTCTCGTTGCTTGAATTCTCCGGCCGTAAGAAATCCATCTTATCGGTTTCGGCTTCTGACTGATCCTCTCCTAGGTCACTAAGTTCGGAGCTGTCGTCGCTTTTGGCGATGTTGAAGTTTGTTTTCGAAGTTATGTTACTCAAACTATCGCCCTGTGTCTGTGATTGATTTTCGACTTGCTGAAACCCTGAATCTAGTTCTTTTGGCGAATTGTTATCTTGTTCACTGGGCATTGGTGGAAATCGAGGTAGTGGGAACTCACGTTCAAAAAGTATATGGCCTAAACTGGTGATGAATTACAATTAAAACCGATTCTAGCCAGTAAAATCCGAGTATTCAATGTTGTAATAATTGGGGTTAGGCGTCCGCTAAAGTCAATGTCAAGAAGTATTTCTTTGAGTGAGTCTCTGCCAACGAATTTCAATAGAGTCTAATCTGTAGTGTCAAGTAACTCTTCTCTTCCCTTAAAAGTGCAATGGCGTGTCACCCGAACCTTTCAATATCGTCAATTAACCTATAATAAACTCTCAATGTTTTTACAAGTTCCGAATGCATTTCTGGAGGTGAGACTTTTGGTTTTCGCACTGGTGCGATGAGCATAAAATAATCTTTTATCTGACTTGAATAGCTGAGAAAATCATGTCGTTTGCATCTTTATTCAAGGGTAAGAGAGATGAAAAGGTGGGAGACTTGTTCAAAGTAGAAGCCAAACCAGTTGCTAGAAAAGCTCCTGTGAAAAAAGCACCAAAGCCAGCAAAAGAAGATGAATCTGATCGAAGCGAGCTGAATAGTGAAGAGAGTGAAAGTGACAGTGACGAAGACCCAGAACCAGCTAAACCCAACCAGACCCAACAGGATGAAAACTATGACCTTGAAGCCAAATACTTCAAAAAATTGTTGGACGAAGACAAACCGGAAGGAGCCGAAGCCCCAACTAAAGACGATTCGGATGACAGTTCTAGTGACGGTGAACATGAAGTCAAGGACAAGAAAAGAGAAAAGAAGGCACAAACCGTTGACTTGAAACAAGATGAGCTTTCCAAGGCTGAAAAAACCATTTTCGTGGGTAACGTTCCAGTGTCGGTAGTTACATCTAAACCCACTTATAAGAGATTCAAGAACTATTTCTCCAAGATAGGCAGCATATCGTCTATTCGTTTCAGATCAATCTCATTCAATGAAGCATTACCCAGAAAAATCGCATTTGCTCAAAAGAAGTTCCACAACCAAAGGGAGACCTTGAATGCTTACATTGTCTATGAGACCAAAGAAGCTTCCTTGAAGGCTAGTGGGTTTTATAATGCCAGAATATTTGAAAATTTCCATTTGCGGGTAGATCATGTTGCTCACCCGGCTCCAAAGGATAACAAACGGACTATCTTCGTAGGTAATTTAAACTTTGAAGAAACCGAAGAAACGTTATGGAAATATTTCAATGAAAAATGTGACAACGACGTTGAAGCGGTCAGAATTGTAAGAGACTCTAAGACGAATATTGGTAAGGGTTTTGCCTTGATTCAATTCAAAGATTCCTTGTCAGTGAACAAAGCATTGCTATTGAATGATAAGCCTATCAACAAGGAGAGCACAAGAAAATTAAGAATCTCCAGAGCTAAAGCAAATGCTAGGCCTTCGATTTTATCTCCGAACCACATCGAGAACAAAGCAAAACAAGTAAAGCCCAGAACTTCGAGATTAATGACCCAATTGAACGATAAAGAGAAAACCGTAGTTGGAAGAGCCAAGATTTTGGGAAGGGCCGACCAAGCTACTATAGGATCGAAAGTCATAATTGAAGGGGAAAGAGCAAGAAAGGGGGGCAAGATTGGTAAAAAACCTAGACACGATAAAAGCAAACGACCAAGGATAAGAGAGAGATCTCAGAGGTTCAAAGACCAGCAGCAGCAGCAAAACAAGCCAGAAAATAGTAGAAAATAGATCTAATACTTAATATAGAGCATTGTATAGAGGAATGCGCAAGCCAAACACCATATTGTTGCAGCATGAGCATACTCAATACCCTGTCGATATTATGCACCCTCTAGGCTATTGTTATTAGGGTGTATGGTAAAATAAAGCAGGCTTTCTGGGTATTTGTTCTGATAGAGCGGAATGGTTGCTTCAAAATGCCGTGGTATTTGACCTCAAAGATCTGGTCTCCATAGCCTACACTCTTTAGAGAGAATTCCATGATTATTCTCACCATGTGGGTTGAAATAAACAAATTCCCCATGTAACGACCAATATTGATCAAATAATGAACAGTTGGTTTTGGATCGTAGTACAACTCTTTAACTCATAATGGTCTCAAATCTTCTGGCCCCAAGTGTGGCTCATTGTAGATCAAACTATGTACTTTCACAACCAGGAGCAAAGATTTGACATCATACAAACGCTTTTCCTCTTCTATTTCATACATAGGGGACTCCTATAACTTGAGTTGTTCTAAATTCGAGCCATTCTTCACGAATGTCACACCTTTATCGAGTGTCAGTTTTCTGATAAGCCAATATCAAAACTCGGTGGCACTTTCAGTCGCTCGTTACTCCGAGTTGTTAGTTCTTGCAAATATGGAAACCTAATTCTACGGTATACTAAATAATGGAAATCACCCTGATAAACAACTACATCAAACCGCCTCAAGTTCCTATATAACCAATTGACAGCTCCTTTGACTATAAAAATCTCGCCAATCGATAACTTTTGGATGTTTTTGTAAAACACATGCTTTGAGGTCTTCTCCTAACTGGTGATTTCTATTATGCGTGAATCATTTGAAATTCTTTTAGATACCTAAGGGCATCGGCAATGTAGATATCGCAATCAGAAAGGTTCTCATATAATCGTAAAGGCAATTGATTTTATTCTCTTGACCAACTTTAGTTCATGCCAACAATCATTCTTCAAGGGGTCTAATTTCGTGAGCGTTATCACCGTTTCATCAATCCAGCACTCGTTCGTGTCAAAATGTACGTGGCTCCTTTTGGTAAAACCATAGACTAACTATTCCCCACACAACAAGGGTTTGGCCACTCGCTGTAACCTGCGGCACATCGCAGAATTCACCAAACTGTGTTGATCCAAAATTCCGTAGAAAATACTAACCACTTCCCCCGGCAGGCTGAGTAAGTTCGAGTAGCCTGTACTGAGTCTCTTATTTCCACTCCACTCATTCTATCGTGGGTTAAATATTACGATTTCGTCTTTGCTTCTTGGTTTGCATGGCTCGGGCGAGCGAGCAGCTGATTGAAATCCCCTAATTCCTTTTGAAATGCGTCGTAAATAAAGTGAGAACTTATCGCTCCACAATTAAGGATCTTTTGCAGCCAACCGGGCCTCACCCACACACAGTCGTCTTGCCCACTGCATTAACACCACCTAAATATTCAATATCCGTTGTCATCTTTACCGATGGTCTGCGGGGTCTGGTGCTTGTCGAGCCACGATTGACACAAAAAGTGGCTTCAACCATTGTGGTTAAATCGCCCCTTATCGCATCCGCACCGATAAGAGGAGCCGTAACCCCTAAAAATCCTTTTAAGTCCTTTAATTTACCTTTCCAGAATTTTACAAATTAACATGGGAAATAATCCTTCTAAAGAGAAGGTCGAGATAGAGACCGAAACCTTCAATGAAAAGCACGTCTTGCACGAAGATGGGTATGCTGAGTTCAGCGATTTGTTAAAAAACTTGACAATCGATAAGTCTAAGGCTCCCAACGACACAATTGAAGCGGGCGCTTTACACAGCTGGGAATCAGACTTTCAATCGAGCACCAAGAACTTGTTGGCCCAAAGTGCTATTGCAAAAAACGAAATATACTCCGTTATTGCTGATTCTAGCATCACCACCAGGCTTAATGAGCAATATCATTTCAACACCCAATTGAAGACTATCGGAGAGCCTTCGTTCTACGATAACCAAAAGTCTTCTGGCCGTTGCTGGATGTTTGCCACGAGCAATATTTTGAGACAGCACGTCATCAAGAACTATAATTTGAAACCTGACGAGTTTCAAATATCTCAGGCTTACCTTTTCTTCTACGATAAATTGGAAAGAGCCAACTTTGCCTTGGATAATTTGATTGAAACCTCCGATTTACCCTTGGATTCAAGGTTGGTTAACTATATCTTGTCGGACCCAATCAGTGATGGAGGTCAATGGGATATGATTGTGAATATTTTGGAAAAATACGGTGCTGTTCCCAACTACATTTTCCCCGACAATTTCCAAGCTTCGTCTTCAAGCACTTTGAACTATATTTTGAAAGAGAAGATTAGAGAGTTTGGATTAATTTTGAGGAAATTAAAGACCAAGGGAGCTCCAGATGTGGTGATTAGAACTGTAAAAGATGCACAGATCAAAGAAATCTACAACATCATCTCCATTTCTTTGGGAACGCCTCCAAAACCCACCGACTCGTTCACCTGGGAGTTCAAAGACAAGGACGGTAACTACAAGACCTTCAACACTACCCCCACCGAGTTTTACAAGACTCACATCAACTTTCCCGGAACCAAGTTTTTCTCATTGATTCACGACCCTAGAAATGATTCCGGTAAATTATACACGGTTGACAGGTTGAACAATATGTCTGGTGGCAGAAAAATCCAGTATGTCAACACTTCATTGGATTCTATCAAAGCTAGTGCCATCAAAATGATCAAGGCCGATGAACCTGTATTCTTCGGTTGCGATGTGGGCAAATACTACGACAGACAAAGCGGGATCTTGGATGTTTCTCAATTCAAATTTCCCCTCGGTTTCGGCACCGACTTAAATTTGACCAAATCGGAGAGATTGCAAACTGCATCCTCTGCCATGACCCATGCTATGGTGTTGACGGGCGTTCACTTGGACCAAAACGGAAAGCCAATCAGATGGAAGATTGAGAACTCCTGGGGCCCTGACGTGGGTGACAGAGGTTATTTCTTGATGACAGATGCTTGGTTTGACGAATTTGTGTTTCAAATCGTCACTTCAAAGGCGTTTGCTTCTAAGAAGGATTATGCCGTATTGGCTTCTCAGGATTTCAATGTGTTGCCTTTCTACGATCCAATGGGTGCTTTGGCCTAGAATCAAGGCTCCAACATTAAGCGTTGGTCAGCTCAATTTATATGTCTTTTAAGTATCTCCTATCTTTCTCTAAACTGTAGTGGCCTCCAAAGTGTTGTGGTGATCTCTAGACATTCTGCTCGTCGCAAAATCCAAAATCAATCGCGAGTTGAGACGCTAATCAAAGATGTCACAGGACAACAAACAGTCTGAGCTCCTCGGCTTGACCAGTCAGGAGCTTGACAGGCTATCGCAGCAGATCAACCACAAGTTTCAGTCGGCCAAGAACGACCAGGAATTGAACGATTTGGTGGTTGAAATCGATAGGTTGTTGGAGGTTGGAAACGGTGAAATATCGAGATATATCAACGCAAATGCCCGAGGACTCCAACAGGATCTATCTGGAGTGGAAATTGGAAGAGCTAAATTGGTGGAGGCCATCAAAATCAACGAGGATCTAGTCAAATTGTTCGCTAATTCCAATGATTTGGGTAACCTATTGACGATAGAATTGAAATCTTTGGATAAGGAGATTAATCGGTTGCATGAGGCGAAAACGTTTGTTTCCAACACAAAGCTTTTGAAAAATAACATCAATCAGGCGGTTTATGCCTTAGAACATAACAATTGGGAATTGGCTGCCAAATGCATAAAAACAATAAGGAGTGAAATCCCCGGTTCTTTAATCACGAGTGAGTATGCATCACTTGTTATACCATCTACAGACATTCCTGAGTTGCCGGAAGTCGTATTGTCTAATTCTGTCAACCAATTGACCAAGGTTTTCGAAATCAAGTTCAAAGAAGCCTCTGAGGCAAAGAATATTCCCGATTTGACCAAGTACTTTCAGCTATTCCCCTTGATTGGGAAGGAGGAGGTTGGGCTCAATTGCTATTCCAAATTCATAAGCCAAATCATCACCGACACTTCAAGGAACTTGATCAAGTCCATGTCACTGAATGTGGAGATGACCAAGAAAACCGGCATCTATTCCCAAATTTCCATGCAATTATTTGAAAACATCTCGATGATGTTGTCACAGCATGCACCTTTGATCAAAAAATACTACTCCTCCACCTATCCTGAAGCCATAAACTATGTCATCACCAAAATCCAGCATCAAATAGATTCTCAGATAAGTTTAATCACAGATAGTTTCTACGACAATCACAGAATTGATAAAGTATTGCAGGACATCAGGCTTTATAACTATCCTGTACTTGAAAAGAGGCAGGCCGAACAGCTTGAAGGGATAAAATCGCCTCGTCAATCATTCGACGATAATGAGGTTGTGACGATTGTTGAAACAGGAGACTACTTCGGTGAATTTGCGGGGATACTCAACTACTGGTCGTTGTATTGTAAATTCATTACCACTAGGTACTTCAACAACAGTCGAAGTCACGCGGAAGTCGCTGTCAATGGCGATACTAGTGGTCCAATCAAGAAAAATGGTACTGCCGCTAATATTAACGGCACAATCGCCAATGGCAACGGTACAGCGGCCAAGCTTGTAATACCCAGAATACTACTAGAGTCCAATTTTACCAAAAAGATCGAATCCAAGTATTTACCGGCGTTTGAGTCGATTTTCAAGTTTTACTTCCGAAGATCTTTGGAAAAAGCAGTTATTATCGAAGAATTGCCCAACATTGATCCGTTTTTACTTACCACTGTAAATAATTATCCAGATCAACCTCCCTGCTCATCAGTTATCGAGGATTTTGCTTTGGTTTTGAATACCTGCCTTCGGGGAATCATTGATAGTGCCCAAGTTGGTTCGCTTAAAACTTTTGTTACCGAGGGATTCAAGGTTATTCAATCTGACTTTCTCAATGGTTACGTCATCAAGGAATTGAACGAGAATCTGCCCCGTTACAACCTGTCTTTGCACTTGACTCAACCTAAAAGTTTGGCCTCACGTATTTTGAGTAATACTGCCTCACCAAGATCCCTGAGGAGCTCCACGCCAGCACCTGAATCGGCCGGTTTGGGTTTCTTGAAAGGGGCTACCAATGCATTCGGCAATGTTGTTGGATCCACCTCTGTTGCCAACCCTGCCACCCCCGGAAATAACCCGAGATTGGTCAATTTTGTTCTTTATTTGAACACCATAGCAATTTCCCAGGATTATTTGAGTAGAATCATTTCGAATTTCACCAAGGATAACTTCAGGTACCTCAGGAACAGTTTACCGTTTGGTGATGATGCGGAGATTGTCAAGAACATCATAACTGAGGAACTTTTGAACCCATTTATTTCAGTGACTAATAGAATTATTCAAGAAGCATTAATAAATTTTTACAACCAATCGATCAAAAACAAAATGTTGGGTATCATTTCTGAGCTCATCATCGACACCGATGACTCCAACTACCTCATACATTCAACAAGTATGATCAATGACACTGCGCTAATTTATGCGTTTACAAGCAACTGGAGAAACTTGATTAGGCCTTACAAGCAAGTATTCCACCATGATTTGATATTCAACAAACTTTTGAAACTCATTATTTTGAATTTGGCCAATATTGTGGAAAAACGATTGATAATGGTATTGAGGAAGTTTAAAATAAACGAGTTGGGTAGTCTTAAGTTAGAAAAGGACATTTCATCATTCATAAGCGAAGTATGTGACGACAATTACGAGTTGAGAGAGAAATTTGTACGAGTGACCCAGCTCATCTTGTTGGTAGGCATGGACGACGAGGAGTACGACGAGAGCCTTCAAGAAAGCGATGAAGAGTTGGGTATCAATTGGGTGTTGACTCAACAGGAGAGAGTGGAGTTTAGAAAATTGAGGGTATAGTTAATCTATACGTTCTATATTAATACACATTGCATGACGCTCGTTACTGATGATTAGATTCCAGTCGAAAGGTAATGACACCGTTATCTTTATGGCGTTTTTGGGACCTGGGGTGTTCGCTAGTGGTTTTCTTTATGTGAAAGCTCAAAGCTCGCCTTTCTTTTTTGGGGACAATTTGACCTAATCCTTATAAATGGTCCTGGTTTCCAATTTCGCTTCGTTATCCCCTCTTATTCTCATTTTATCCGTAATGTTGTCGAACTTCGGGTGGGTGAAGTCGCATTCGTATCCTTTTGGACAGAAACCAGTCAAGTACAATGGACACATGATCTTTCTGATATGCCTGTTGACACATTTTGGCCCCTCGGGGCAAAAGCCTCTCTGGTAGTTGGCACATTCGGGGATTTTCAGCTGTGGGTCGACGTGGAGGTATAAACAATCGGCGGTTTGAGTACAGTAGCCGTTTCTAGAATAAAACAAACACTCGGGCATCTTTCTCAAGTTGTATTCGTGTAAAAACTCACAGCGATCATTCTTCTTGCACAACCCTCTCAACCAATGCTTGCACACGATCTTATTATTGTACATCGAAGCAACATGTTTGTGAGGACAGTTATTACCGTTGGGGCAGGAGTTGGGGGCCAAGGGGTTGTAGAACTGGCAAATGGGCCTGTCAGGATCGGTGCCGAAATTGTACTCTTTCCTCAAGAACAGCTCGAATTTGAACCGCTTATTGACATTGTTGGGATGTATTATCGGGTTGGACTGGATCATTGGTAAAATTTGTCAGCCCTTGTGTCACGAAAACTTCGCGCTCATCCATGGTCACGTGGGGAAAAACTTGGTCTGGGTTTGCAGCCATCACCTGACCGGAATCACCCCGATCGCCCACCCCGAGGAGATGGGCCCATCGTAATTGAACCACGCCGTAGCGTGACTATTTTCTGTAGTCATATATAGCGCTAGCACCGCGATATTTTGGTTTTCCTCATCGTTGGTATTTCTTACATAGCAAGCAATTCAATCGAAGCGGCTAATTGGTGACGTGAGCGAGACCATAAAAAATTGTACAAAATTAGGCACGTAACTTACTTGTTTGTCATTATCCTTTCGACAGTTTTCTTAATATTACTTGAGAAAAACACCCGTAAGTTGGAAAATAAGGATATGATGGCACTTGGCAAGATGGGTAGCAGTACGTTTGACGCGGTGGTGATCGGGACTGGACTTGGGGGTTTGGCAACCACTTTGCGGTTGTTGAACTACAACAAAAAGGTTTTGGTGATGGATAAGGCTGCGTCATACGGAGGAAACTCCATCAAGGCATCTTCAGGGATAAACGGGGTTCCGACAGAGTTCCAGCCGGTCGTAGGAGACAGCGTTGACTTGTTTGTTGAGGATACTGTCAAATCAGGAAAGGGCTTGACCAACGAAGCTTTGGCCAGGCTCTTGGCAGAAAACTCCCGGGACGCCATCTACTGGTTGGTGGATGACATGGGTCTTGATCTCCTGATAGTATCCCAGTTGGGAGGTCACAGCATGCCTCGAACTCACAGAGGTCCCGGGGGTCCTCCCGGTTATGAGATCATAAGTTCATTGTATAAAAGGATCCGTGAACATCCTAATGTGACCATAATGTTGAACTCCAAGTTGACCAAGATCGTGATGAACGAGGTAACGGATATAACCTTCCCCAGTGTCAAAGGAATCGAGTATGAGGACGTGAACTCGGGGGAAACAAACAACATAAGAACAAAAAACTTGGTATTGGCTACTGGAGGTTATTCTGCTGATGTGTATTCGTCAGACTCCTTGGTGAAGAAGTTTAGGCCGGAACTTCTCAACTTTCCTCTGACCAACAGCAAACATACCAGTGGTGACGGCCAGAAGTTGGCTGAAAGAGACTGTAACGCAGAATTAATCGATATGACGGAAATTCAAATCCATCCTACGGGTTTTGTCAAAATGACACCCGAGGATATGAACAACGGAAACAAAATCTTGTGTGGAGAATTGATCAGAGGTATAGGTGGAATCTTGATAAACCCCGTTACAGGAACCCGATTTGTCAATGAGTTGGAAACGAGAGACGTTCTTTCGGATGCAATTTTTAAAAACTGCAACACGGCGGAGATTTTCGACTCTCCAGCCCAAACCGCTGTTTCAATCATAGCTGTGAGTCATCTTGATTATACCAAAGCCAGGTCGCACATCGATTTCTACCAGAAACTGGGTTTGATGCACCACGGTGGTATTGAAGATTTACACAAGTTGGTGTCGCAGATAAATCCCCAAATAGCTGTGGAAACTTTGCATCAGACGTTGATTGATTATAATTTGGCCCTGGAAAACGGAGATAGTTTGAAAAGAACTCAATTCGGGTCTGCTTTCGATCCTAGTGATTTCTATTTTGGGGTGGTCACCCCGGTGTTGCACTATACCATGGGAGGCATAAAAATTGATCGTTATTCCAATGTGGTTACGAAGGATAACTACGTCATCAAAAACTTGTATGCCGTAGGTGAAGTGGGAGGTGGTTTACATGGCCACAACAGGTTATCGGGGAGCTCGCTTCTTCAATGTGTGGTCTTTGGGTCCCTAGTTGCACAACACATCAACGAATTGAAAGGCCAATAACCAAGGAAATATAAGATTTGGAAATTTCAATCGAAAATTGTATAGTATATATTAAAATGACCTTAAGTGGGAGATACAATCTCATTGTTTAGTTTGTCCGCTAAGTGTTCCAAGTTTTCCTCGTTCAATTTGGCCAATACCGGGGCAGAGTTGGCATTGGGGTTGGTGTTGGACCGTTTTCGGGATTTGACGTCACGTTTGTCTCTTTTGAGGCGTTCCTTCAACGGTTCCTCCTCGATTCGGTTGCCCGTTATGAATGTCAAGAGAGTATTACGTCTTCTCATGCCTTCCTGCAACCAGAACTCGCTGCGGTACAATTCCCAGCCTTCTCTGATATCGGTGTTAAACACCCTAGCGTTCAAAACCAATTTGATGTCAGCAATGCCCGTTCTTGGTTGACATTGCAGCAAAATGGACACAAGCAAAACCTCAATTTTAGAATTCTTGTTTTGATATGCGTTGGGGTCTATTCTGTGTAGCACTTCGAGACAAGAGTTTATGAACCCTAGTAACAACTCCCGCAACAAATCGGATAAATAGTCCACCAAAGGGATTTTGATTTTGACTAATCTGATGTTTAGCTGTCTTAATCCTTTGTTTGTCGATGACAAAAACCGTCTTGGGAGGACTATTGTCTTCTGATACTCCCCGGATAGATAGTATAATAGTAAGGTGAACATTAATGCCAATAAGACAAAAGTCAATATCACTCGTACAGTTGACTTGGATGAGTGATTAGTATCAGCAATGTACAAGTAGTGGCCGATGGATGCAATAAGGGAACATAATATGGCCATAAATGTGAGATACTTGCGTCTCAAGGCCTTTTGTTGAAAGACTTGCTGTCTCAAGCTCTCCTCGAGAATTAGCAAGTTTCTGAATACTTTGCCTGTAGCAGGAGTTGAGGCGTAACCACTGCCTATATGCGGGTGGGACCGTTCGCTTCCTTCTGATTTGGTTGATTTTCTTCGTATTTTTCTCCTGGCTTTGGGCTTGGGGGTGGAAGGATCCCGATCTTTTTCTCCGCTATCTCGTCTGGGCGATGTGCTCCCTTTTCTACCTCTAGAGCCACTTCTGGACACCTTCGTTCTCGAAGAGAGCTTGTCCCTGACCGGAGACTCCTCTCTCGAAAGCAACATCGACAACTTGGACCGGGGGCTGAAATCTAGGGAATTCTGTGAACCTATTTCCGAGTCAGAGTATATCACATACTCATCATTCTCATTGTGCGATGAGGTATAGGGGGAAATATTCAATAGCGAGTCGGAAGACGACACCAAGGGCAGTCTAGGAGGTAAGGGGATAAAGCTTTCCATCAAGTCATCGCTGTTGTGTCTTCTGCTTTCCTGTTCCTGGCGGTCAGTATTCTCTTGGTTATCTGCGTGGCCGTTCAAGGTGGCATCATCGGCGATTTTGTCATTCTCAAATTTCTTGCCACCGTCAGTGTCAGCTATCCAGTTCTCCACCTCCTGAGAAACATTCTCTTTCGACATTTGACTGATAAGCTCTTCAATTAATCTGTGGAGAGTTTTCGAGTTCGCGAAACTGCGTTCATTTTCAGATAGACAGACATGGCGAGCTTGAAGGCCCAAAAACAACAGTTTGTCTCGGATTTGGTTGGGGGATCGTTGGTAGAGATATACTTGGTAGTTGGGGTCTCAATTGCGTCGTTTTTCATCTTCCAGATGTTTTTGAGACGCTTGGGTAACGACAAGTATACCTTCCTACACTCGTTTCATGATGTGTATTTCAATGTGTTGTTGCTAGCCTGCTCCGTGACGTCGTATAGCAATAGCATCCTGGTGGTGTATAAGTCGTTGGCAGGTGTTTTGGGACTTTTGTTCGTCGTCAGCTTGGCAGATGGGGCCAAATCGAAGAAGCCTAAAGTGCCGCCTAGCGCTGATTTGTTAGCACCCAAGGGTTTTGTGACGGCCTACAGGTCACACATGTTGATTCTCACAAATATTGCCATATTGGCTGTGGATTTCCACATTTTTCCCCGGAGATTTGCCAAAGTTGAGACCTGGGGGACTTCGATCATGGATATGGGAGTGGGTTCGTTTGTGTTCTCCATGGGAGTGGTGAACTCCCGTGGCTTGATCAAACAAAAGTTGCATGGTAGAAGTAAAGATGAGTCTAGGTTCACCGTGAGTGGGTACTTGGCCTTGATAGCTGGTAATATCAGGAAATCGTTACCCATGTTGGTTTTCGGGATTGTCAGGCTTGTGAGTATCAAAGGATTGGAGTATCAAGAGCATGTTACTGAATACGGCATTCATTGGAATTTCTTCATCACCATCGGGTTCTTGCCGGTGTTTATTGCTATTTTGGACCCTTTATTCAACTTGATTCCACGTTTCGCAGTAGCTTCCATCGTGGCCATAGGGTACGAAATCGCCTTAAATAAAGGCTTGCTCCAGTTCATTTTGACCAGCGAAAACAGGCTTGACAATGTCCTCACGATGAACAAAGAAGGGGTGTTTTCGTTTTTCGGCTACTTGAGTATTTTCATCTTTGGGCAATCGTTCGGGTCATTTGTTCTCACCAATAAACCCACTTACAATAATTTGATTTCTTTCCATATCCTGACGAAAAAATCGTGGCTCACGGTTACCACCACCAAAGGACTAGTCATTGTCACTGTGGTTTACCAGTCTATCTTCTATTTCGTCAACCAGTCGCTGCAATTCTATGCCGTTTCCCGACGCTTGGCCAATTTACCGTACGTGTTGATGATTGTGGCCTATAATTCGTTTTTTTTGCTTTGCTACGATTTAGTTTGTCGCTTTTTCAACACCAACGAGACGAATTCCAAGATCTTGGATGCAACCAACAAAAACGGGCTTGTTTTCTTTTTGATCGGCAATTTGTTGACTGGATTGATAAATATGTCCATCAACACTTTGGACTGCACCGATTTTGTTGCTGCAGTGATCATAATGGCATATGCATTTGTGATTGTTCGGGTCGTTTTGGCGTTGAACGAACGCAAAATTTACATCAAGATATAGTATAATTCATAGAGGTGTTTATATTTCGGCCACTTTTCATTTATTTTCAAAACAATGTTTAATTTGTGAATTTCACATTTTTATTAATTACACAAAGCTCGAGTAAAAAACATTTAATCAACAGGGAATAAAACTTTTTTCACAGAAAAAGACTGGTTGGGTGCCGGATACATATTCGGTGCCTTCAATAAATCTTTGGGTACCATTTGGAGTGAATTTCCCGTCAACTATATTTAGTTCACTCTCAATCAAATCGGGAGTTCGGCCCCGTTGTATATAAGTATACATTCTTCCGGTCTCGTTTTCCTTGACGTCGCAGGATGCTGAGGTGCTGTATTGTACGGAGAACGACGGTTTGTATTCGATTCCGGCCGAGAAACTGAAAAAGAAAAGCTGGAACAGCACCGAAAGATCGATATTCACCGCTACAGATACCGAAACAGCCACCCCGTTTGCCACTTTGCCCCCCGCCCCCGTGCTGTAATCTACACAAGTGTCTTGGATAGCATATTTAACTTTTTGTGACGAGAGCGTTCCTTTAACCTCTTCGTATTCGTATAATTTGGAATCTTTGACTCTGTAGTTTTTACCTGTTGTCACCTCATGGAAAGCGTTCCCATCTTCTGATAAAAGGGATTGATAAATGCCCAAGTTGTTGATGTCATTAATGATATAAAAACCGCCGTAGCCGTAAGATTTAAACAACGGATCGGAACCACTGGAATTAAAGTCCGTTTTTGAGTTTAAGTCCGTTACTGGCCCAAAGGTGTCTACAGAGTACCTCGCCGGGGTATTGTGCGAAACAGGTGCTGCAGCAGTGAACCCACAACCAAGGCCAAAAACAACGCATCGACTAATCCTCATTGATTTTTGCGTTTAGGAGATGCTGAAACCTTTATAGGTAAGAGTTGAATTATATGTTCCCAGTACTATGCTTTCAATATTATGCGGCATCTCAAACGACTATCGTGGAACTGGGAGCTCACAGCGCATCCCACAGCTCATAGGTACATCCTCTTCCTCAATTGCATTCGATCTCTCCCAAGCCGGTCTCTCCCGACTCCGATTACCGCCCAATATGCTCTGGTTGCAAAAATCGGCAGTGTCGCATATGCTCGTTTATGAGAAATCCCCTGACCGTCTCAAACCTTCAATTTAACTGTAAACTGCTATTTGTGACGAGAATCATTTAAACTGAACTTATCATGTCGAGTATTGCGTCATCCTCATCTTGGACATCATTCTTGAAATCAATTGCCTCATTCAATGGAGACTTATCCACCTTAACCGCTCCTCCGTTCATTTTGTCACCAACTTCGTTATGTGAGTATTCCCAATACTGGGGGGAACATCCTGATTTGTTGTTGGAACCCAACTTTTTGCAGCCCGAGGAAAACGACAAAGAGGACAAAGAGGTGGTTGAAGCCATGGCCTTGAAAAGGATGGTTGCAGTGGTCAAATGGTTCATTTCCACTTTAAGATCACAGTACTGCTCCAGAAACGAAACCATGGGCACCGAAAAGAAGGCGTTGAATCCGTTTTTGGGTGAGCTTTTCATAGGTAAATGGGAGGACAAAACAGATGACGGCAGATTAGGGGAGTCGGTATTATTGTCCGAGCAAGTTAGCCACCATCCTCCAGTTACTGGTTACAGTATCATCAACGAGAAGAACAATACGGTGCTACAAGGGTACAATGGTATCAAAGCAACCATGTCGACCACCACCATAAACATTAAACAATATGGCCATGCTATATTAGACTACAAGAACTTAAATGAGAGTTATTTGTCTACTTTGCCTCCGTTGCACATCGAGGGGTTAATCACAGCTTCACCATTTGTGGAATTGGAAGGAAAATCCTATATTCAAAGTTCAAACGGCTATATCGCCGTTTTCGACTACAGTGGCAGGGGCTATTTTTCAGGGAAAAAGAATACCTTCAAGTGTAGAATCTTCAGAGATAGAGCA
The DNA here is from genome assembly GCA_030579195.1 of Yamadazyma diospyri. NCBI lineage: Eukaryota > Fungi > Ascomycota > Pichiomycetes > Serinales > Debaryomycetaceae > Yamadazyma > Yamadazyma diospyri. The sequence goes on along the minus strand of JAKUAE010000031.1, from coordinate 122,066 downwards.
TCCTCGGAGAATAAAGAGAACGCTATTATTACTATTAGTGGCCAATGGTCAGGCAAGTCCTACTATAATAAAGGATCAGAGACTGCTGCTAAGAAAACCGATGATGTTTTGTTCTACGATGCTAACAGCGCCAATCCCCAACACTTGGTGATAAAACCTATAGAAGAACAACATCCTTTAGAAAGTAGAAAGGCCTGGCGTTTAGTAGCCGAGGCCATCAAAAAATCCGATTACGATATGATCAATGTTGAAAAGTCTAAAATCGAAAACAATCAAAGAGAATTAAGAAAGAAAGAATTACAGGATGGCTCTAAATGGCAGACCAGGTGGTTTGAGGAAGTGAGCTACGATGACACGGTGAGGGACTCCTTCACCAACTTGATCAACCTATCACAGTTATCTATCAAGAATTGCCCTTCAGGCAGTTTGAAAGGCTCAAAATACGATGAAGGGTCATCATTACACTGGAGATTGAGCTTAGATAAGTGGCACAATGAGAAGGAAGTCAAAGTATAGCAATAAAGTTGATTTACGTTTCCTCCCCCTCTTCAATTGCAGTGCCAATCTCTTTTAGATCACAATCATATCACGTGCAGATTTTCAGGGCTATTTACACCCAACAGTCACCGCACATGTGACTGCGAGCGAGCTGGTCATAAATACACGACCTTGCGGGTATGGTCACACAAAATGTCTTGAGGTGCGCGGCGACATCCTCATAGTTAAAGTGGAGGATTTAAAGATTTGTGCTCAAATGTCGGGATAGTCTTAATCTCACTTTTAATACTCATTTTGAAAAAAAAATTTTCATTAGATATTACTTATTGAAAACCCAATAATAATTAAAATGGCTGAATCACACAGATGTATGTAACTAATAAGCACGAATAGCTTGAATCATCATAGAAGTTATTGCCATTTCACTTTCATTACTGTTGTTGTTATCGTTTTCACCCCCATGTTCCCGAATGTTTGCAAGTACTTTTCCAGTTGGATGAAGTTATATATCGAATTAATCCAACCTCATAAGAATTAAGGTTGGCCAGACTCATAACATTGTGACTGGATATGTCCACGAACTTGGATGGGTCGAATATCCTAAAGGTTGGCGAGTTTGATATATGTTTCTTCAACAGAGTTTTGGCCAGTCCAACAATGTTGAAGAATGCAAAATGATGACAATAAGGTGAAAAGACTGCAACAGTGAATTTGAAAAGGCTGACGATGATACTGGACTTCCTCAGGGAGTAATCAAGTCGTACCAAATCCAAACAATTGATACTAACAATCTCTAGTATACGTTAAAGGTAAACATTTATCATACCAACGTTCCAAATCAGTCAACAACCCAAATGTCTCATTAATCAAAATAGAAGGTGTTGATGCCACTAAAGATGCTAAATTTTACTTAGGTAAAAGAATTGCCTACGTCTACAGAGCCTCAAAAGAAATCAGAGGTTCAAAAATCAGAGTCATCTGGGGTAAAGTCACCAGAACTCACGGTAACAGTGGTGTCGTCAGAGCCACCTTCAGAAAAAACTTACCTCCAAAAACCTTTGGTGCTTCCGTTAGAATTATGTTGTATCCATCAAATATTTAAGTATATTTTTATAATGAAAGATAAAGGAATAATATAAATATTTTATAGTAAAAGAAATAAAACCCTTGTTTCTTTTGTATAGTAAACATAAATAATCATTTGTACCGTAATTATCTACCCTTCTGCAGTACCTGTGCCTTCAATGTTTGTACCATTAATCCTCTGCAATAAAAACAATTTGGTCGTTGAGATATCGAGAATTTACGTGTATGCGAATTAATAAATATGGCTAAGAAGAAGAAACAAAATAGAAAGATTGACCAGATAAATGCCCAACAAGATACAAAAGCCGACCCACAACAGCCCGAGAGAAGTGCGCCGATAGAAGATGTTAGCGATCAAGAAGATACTCATGAAAATGGGATAATACCTGATGAACCAGTCAGTTCAAATGGTAACACTAAAGATGATGAGAGAATAACGGCATTGCAAGAACAGATATCAGAACTAACGCTACAGTTGGAGAAAGAAAGGGCCATAACTAAGGCTGCGACCGAAGTCCATGAGGAAAAGCTCCCCACTGAAGTCAGTTCGGAGGATTCGCCCAAAACAGAGTCAGAGCCAAACAATGCTAGACTTGAGGCAGTAATCCAAGAAAGAGACGAAATAAAAGCATCTTACAATACCTTGTTGAGCCGGCTTTCATCGATGAAATCTGTCTTCAGCAAGATGAAAGAGTCAGAAAACGAGCTTGAGCGATTGAAGGAAGAGGTTGTAGAATTGAAAGAGAAAAACAACGACGTGACCAAAGAGAACCAGTCATTGACAGAAACGAACACAAAACTTGCTGAGGAAATCACACTTTTCAAGATCCAAATCGATGATTTGAATAACGAATGTGAAAGGTTATCTCAATCTGTAACATCGATCAGAAAGGAATTCAACGAACGTGAAACTATCATTAAAGATGAAAACTACGAATTAGAAGATAAAATAGGGAAGTTGAATAGGCAAATCAATGACTATAAATCACAGATCACTGAGTTCAAGATTTTAGAAGGCGAAAAGGCATCAGAATTGACTAGTTTGAACGTGATAATCGAAGAGTCAAAGCAAACATTGGATTCGAAAAGCAAAGAGAATGAATTGTTGAAAACTCAAATCGAAGCACTCAGTTCCGAAAAAAACAAAACCATCGAAACTATCAATAAATTGAAATTCGACAATGAAAAGGACATAAACAGCTTGAATGAGAGGATCGACGAGTTGAACAACGAGAACTCGAAATTGGCGTCAACGATAGAATCGCAACTTAAAACCATTGAGCAGATTCAGGAATCGAACGCCAGAATTCACTTATTGGAGAAGGAAATTGAGACCAAACAAATACTCTTGGGTAAATCTCGCCATGAAGCTATCATCTTAAATGAACATTTATCAAAAGCCTTAGGAATGTTGAAGCAACAACTGTCCAGCGCCGACAACACCATAGACAAGGAATTAATCTCCAATGTTATCATCAACTTCTTGCAAATCCCCAGAGGCGACACCAAAAAGTTTGAAGCTTTGCAACTAATCAGTTCTTTGTTAGAATGGGACGACTCTAAAAAAATAGCCAGCGGCCTAAGCAACCAGGGACAAGGAGATAAGCCAAAAGAGAGGGAGAGCTTCGTGTCGTTGTGGACAGATTTCTTGGATAGGGAGTCGATCAAAAAGTAATAGCATTTTAATCAATAATCTAGTAATCTCTCTTGTCTTTGCTCATTGATCTTTCGAACATCTAGAGATTGCTTCTTTGCCCGAAGTAGCAGGTATTTACATTACCAAGAGGGCAAGCCACTAGCAAACGTCCGAACATGCACCTAATCGTACATCTTTTAACAACAATATACCTAGGAATCCATCTGCGCAAAGGAAACATTACTACTTCGAGGTATTAGGAATATACGACGGTTCTCGTCACATTTAAGGATTTGCCCAGATTCACAACATCTAATTACCCGAATAAGAAATGAGCCTATCACAAGGCAAGGGCTTTTGAATCTCCAATTTACTTCTCAATTGAGATGCACCTCCATGTTTAAGCACATTTGACGCGGAGATCTGTGAGGTCTCAAAATTTCCTAATTAGGAAAAGTAATTGCACTATATTGACATTATTGCAACAACTTTTTTAGCTATCCTTAACCCAATATCCTAGCCTTTCTGTAGCAAGTTGCGGACCAAGCATCATTACGTACCTCTAGCCCCATAAGGAATCAGGTGAACCGTCACCATTGCTCCAAGGTAATGTAAGTTGAGAAATCATCCTGTAACTCACAGGAGGTCTGCATACCTGCACATACCTTAATTTCCTCTTTAGGACGTAATTGAAAACATTATTGACCGACTGCAAAATTTCAAAACTATATAATACCACTCTATTCCCTTGATTTTTGCTGGAGACTTATCACCTAGTGGGATCTGCAGAGAATCAACAATACGCTGCAATGAAATTAACTTATACGTCCGCTACTTTATTATTAGCTATTGCTACTACCATCGAAAGTGCTCCAACCCAGGTAGGTGAGTCAGATGCTTTGAGCAAAAGAGACAATGCCTTGGTCCAAGGTGCCATCTACGGCATTCAGGACTATGTCGAAAAAAGAGATTACTTATCTGAAGATGTGCTTGCCAAAAGAGAAAGTGCTATCGTGACTGACGTTTTGAGGGCCATTAAAGACACCAACCTTGCCCCAAAAATTTTGAAATACCTTGTTTCTGATCCAACCTTGGCACCAATTGCCAGAAACGTCATCACTGACTTGATCAAAAACGGTACCATCGATCTCGGTACTTTGTTGAAAGCTTTGAACGACTCAGGTTTAGCCGTTGAAGTTATTCAAAACTTGATTTCCGATTGTACTTTCTACTCCGATATTTACCAGTTGGCTGGCCAGTACATTGGTGATTTGACCAGTAAGATCACTCACGCTCTCGGTTTGTCAAAGAGAGAATTGGAAATGTTAAATGCTCAAGCAAATCCACACTTGGTGGCCAGAGCCTCAACCTCAGCCGCTCCAGACGACTCCGATGACTCGCTTTTGGTCAGTTTGATGGAATCCTTGAAGAATTCTGGTTTGGCTGATCAAGTTGTCAGACAATTGGTGGTTGATCCAGATTTCTTGTCTTTTGGTGCTGACTTGATCAAGCAGTTGTTTGATGAAAAAGCCATCACCATTCCTGAATTGATTCAAGATTTACTTGACTCTGGGTTGGTTCCATCCCTTATACAAGCTTTCTTGAACTTGAAAACATTTAATACCGTGATCACCAATGCCTTGGCTGCTGCTTTCGGTAAATGTGGTGGTTCGTCACTTACTTCCTCCACCACTGGATCGGCCACTTCAAGTATCGCTAGTCCTACCCCTAGTACCCCAGCACGTTGTAGAAAAAAGAAGAGATCCAACTATTAAATGAATTACGAATAATGCAATGTCAAAATATTTAAAACAATTATAATTAGTACCCTAATTGGCTCCTTCACGACCATGGCTTTTTAATCACATTTCGTGCTGCAGTGCAGCTTCTTTACACTTTCGATTACCTGAGGTAATTTCACTATTTTCGTGCCTAATTGTGTTGGATCCAATTAATATATGTTACCTGTTTGTGCTGATTGTGTACCCTTACTCTGATTTCGTACGACGACTGTAGGCTTACATTCTGTATGCTTACTCTAAATTCTTGACGCTTATTCAGAGACGAGAGTAGTGAGTGTAAAAAACATTCATTCATCAATACATACGAACTACTTGGATTCAGATGCTGTCTTTGATTGCTTTGAAGCATCCTTCACAACCTTTTGGGGAGCGGAGTCGAGCAAGTGCTTAACGTTGCTAGCCCCTTCAACTTGGATGTTCACAACATTATTAGCGTCTGGTTCAGCCTTAGGAATTGAAATTATAACTTTGTTTCCGTCAATTGAGGCTTTGATGTCATCGGCCTTCACAGACTTATCGAAACGAATACTGTTAGAATAGCTGGAGTAGTGATTCTCGTTCTCGGATCCCGACTTCTGCTCAATTGATAACCTCAATTCATTCTCTTTCTTCAAGAAATCGACGTTCAAGTTCTTGTTCTTGATGTCTTCATCTTCAAAGCTGATCAAATATTTGTCAGCTTCTTCATTCAATTTGACATCGTTTGCCCTTGGAATGTTCCATGACTCTCTAAATATCATTGGTTCATCGAAGGGAGTATTGTAGAAACTTTGCCTAGGAACCAAGCTATCAAAGCTAGAGCTAGGCAAAGCTCTTCTTCTTCTTAAGTAAGTTGAATCGTTAAAAAAATCGTCAAAAAACCTATCGTTAAATCCGAACATTGCTTTGTTTCTGTTTATTCTGGTGGACCAACATGGATAGGACAGGTCTTTATATATTCTTCAGTCGGGTGATATGGCTGCAAAATCGATTTTCGAGAAATTTCCGTGCGGGACACAGAATTTTCGGGTGACTTCTAGTAATTACTAGATTACTATCGGATACTCAGGAACATCCATGAAAACAAGGTAGAACCGGAAGGAGAATGTCACACCACAATAATGAGGGGTACTTCCTTCACACCGAGCGAGTGTCTCGTAGTTCTGTTCTCAATTGGGTCAACAACGCACCTTAAGACAAGATAATAATTACAATAAGTCCGTGAAATTGCGATGCAGCGCAACACAGGCTTAAATCGCTGTGTATAGCGACAGCAGTGTTTCCCGATACATCCTATTGAACACTTGAGTGCCCGGGTTTTGCATAAACTTCGGCAAATGAAATCAGGAGACAATCATATCATTTCCCGTTAAGTTACCAATATCTGTTCTCAGTACGTACATAAGTCTGGAAATCATTAATTATTGCCTACGGTCATGTTCCAAGACAACCATGTCAAGCTAACCAAGAATTCAATGCAGTCACTCTATTATTAGTATAATCCAATGAATGTGCGCTGAGTTCGCCAGAAGGTCTAGAACAGCAGACCCGTTGTAGCCAATTCTACATTTCCCTATTCGTGCTTACACCACCTCATAAAATTGTCCCGTACGTGTCGAACGACTTGAAGGTTGGGCTTTCCTTTACGTTTGCGACGGATTCACACTTTACTTGATTGAACCCTATGTGCTCCATATCGCTCACTGAGCACACTTAAGTGAGATCCACTCCTTGAAGGTAGACCATTTGTATATCTCAAGCATTCACGAGTAGATAAACACTTCGCTCTCACAGACCCAGTTTTGTTATCAGATGTAAATCTAGCTCGATTTTCGAGGCTGATATTACCTCTTCAACTCAAATAGAAACTGCAGATACTGATGTCCACTGAGGCTATGTCCCACGAAGTAGAAATCCTTTGTCCCAATAATTTCACATAAAAACCATTGAAATTTGGGTAATTTTGACATTTGATTCCTTAGAAGATGGTTGTATAGTGTAGTGGTTATCACTGTCGGTTTTGATTTCTTTCAAAAGTTTCCGACCAACCCCGGTTCGAATCCGGGTACGACCTTTTTAAACTTTTTGGTTGTTTTTGGGCGATCACTCAAAGCGGTTAAAAAGATGAGCCGAATTTCATTGCTATCACGGGTCAACCTCCTGAAGGGGCCATACTTATATTAGATCACTCTATACGAGCTATCCTGACAGCCATTATTCGAAGATCACTGCTCAACCACTATTGGTTTCGGTGAACCTATTGATAACGACCAACCAGATGGGTTGGTTCGAGTACTGGATCACTCCGGTAGACATTAGGGCCAATTGGCGCCACGCGACTGCCAGATCAACACGACATCCACGAGCAACGTTCGGTCGCGTCAGAATTTCCCCATCCGGAAGGGTATATTTCAGCGCGCATCTGCTCTGAAGCGTTAGGCAGCTGGAGTCTGGTTTATCGTCTACACAGAGGTTCTAGGTAGTCTAAAACGAAAATTGTCAAACAATTTTAACCAACCTAGTCAAAAGTCTCAAATGCGAATTGGCGCCTCAATCAAACACACAAAGCTAAAGGTTGAAAAGGGTTGTGCCCAAATCACTTTCAGAGTACAACAGAGACCTCGTGCATCACAAATACCCATGCATTAAATACTAATTATACTATTGGAATCAATTATTCACAACCTTTAAGCTTCCTTTAGTTACCATATCCGGTAATGACCCATCACTCAACCTCCTTCTGCCATAATCTTCCATGGGATAAGGTAAACCTTCAGTGTTATACTGAGGGCCTTCAAACGCGAAATCGTCATTATGTGAGTTGAAAGAATTGGTATTGTAGCTTTGATTCTTTGTATGCTTTGATTTTATGGTGGAGTTTTTGGTCACAAACGGATTGGGTGTGACATCATTACCGTAATTAGGATTGGGGCCGGCTAAGGTGAATCCCTTGACATCTTTTTCATCATCGTCGTCGTAATCATTCTCAGCGTGCTTTCTCTTAAGAATGAACAAAAAGGCCAACAAGCCGATCAAACCTACCCCTGCAACGGTTCCTACAACCACACCGGCAATGGCTCCCCCTGATAATCCGGATTTCTTATCTTTTTTACTGTGATCATTGTTGTTGTTGTTGTTGTTATTCGCATTCTCGGCCGAGTCGGTGGAACTGGTCGCAGAAGGCTGAGAAGTGGTTGTTATGGTGGTGACTTCGCCTGAATTGGTAACGGTCGACACTGTTTGTGGGTGGCTTGTGGATGAAGCTTCGTCGGACGAGGATTTGGAGGTAGCCGACGATGTTATATGCTCGGAAGTTGAACTGGGCGAATCTGAGGTTGTTGAGGAGGTATCGGAGGACGATGAAGATTGAACACTGGCCGACGACGAAGATAACGAGCTGGATGACGAGCTGGATGACGACGAGGATGACGACGAGGATGACGGTTTCACCGCATCCACGTTGGGGTCCTCAAAAATTAAAAAATAGCCATTTCCTCCGCAATCCACGGAAGAATACCCTTGACAAGGACTGTCACAGTTGGAAATATCGACACTATCCAGTTCATCTATCTCGGTATCCCCACAATAACAGGTGGAGCCGGAAATTAAAGCGGCATACTTCGAGCCGCTACATTGATCCTGGCAATAACCGGTACTTTGGTAGATATAAGCGCCTTTACTGTTCAAGCCTCCTTGGACGGAGTTCTTGGGGAAACATCCCACCTGAGTAAAGTCACCGTTTATCACTGTGATCAAGCTGAGCCAGAATATTATCGCCGATATCTGGTACATTGCAGTGTCGTTGAAGTCTGTGGCAAAAGGGAAAGTCCAATAACAGATCAATAGCTGAAAATTAAATTGTCTGGCCGAATCTGAGTGGGACGGCAGATAGAAGGACAACTGCAGTAAGAATCAATTCTGATGATGGCTGTCACAGGGTGTCAACGAAGGCTAGCGATTTGTAGTATCACTGAATATAAATGGGTCAAAACAATCTATTCTTCTTGAGCAGGTTTGAGAAAATATTTTGAAATTTAAGGTTGAAATTTTTTCATCACGAAATGTAAACAACGTGAGAATGAGACATTATTAGTTTGAGCGGTGGACAAGTCTGTGGACAGGATGAGCAGCAGATATTTAAGAGAATACTGGATCCTGTGGATGCAATGTGCGTTGTGTGTTGTGGAGTCGATAGGGTCAACTTTGGGGGTTTTACATCGGATCATCTTCATGACGGCGGAGACATAATTATTTTTAGCACCGATAATAAGGTTATGATTTACTGCGATACAATGTCGGAGGACGGTGTCGGGTTTGAAACTTTTGTTATGGGCTCTGAAACTGGAGACATAAACAAACTATAGCCTTCAGGAAAATTCGGATAAAGCTAACGTAAGGTGATGCGCAAGGGGAATGAGAGATGGAATATTTAGCCGGATCTAAAACTAAGTGTGTTAAATTGATCTATAGACTATACTGGGCCGGATTGGTCGGTCGGCAAACTCAGGCACATGTGAGACATTCGCATTAAAGTACTTTTGGCGGATTGAGTCCGAGCCGGTGCGACCCGTATTCCACTGTCCATCCCGTCGATCACTGATTTTGTCGACATCTGTTTTCTGCCGCCTTTTGTGCGTATTCTGCCGCCTTGTTCCGCTGACCTCTGTTCCTCACATCGTCTGATACTTTCTCAGCGGCTATTGGCACACAATAGTTTCTGGGTCTCTGAATTGATCTTATGGAACTCCTCGAGGGATTTGTGATACCCCACCACTGCCATCGACGCAGCATGATCGGCTTTTATTCCCCTTTGCAAATACAAAAGGCTGTCACAGCATTGTAAATCGCTATCTATGGCATCCACCCTGTCCAAATTCGACATCTCCACGAGCTTCTTGACCGCCTCATATTCTGCGACTGCTAATGTGACATATTTCCCTGCTGCAAAATGTCGGGTTGACGCATCTTTAGGCGTTTCTCCAGCCGACTTATTGCTATATCTGGAACCTCTGGTAGAATACTCTCCGTCACTCATGTCCTCAAACGACTCGGGACTCGGGGGTAGTGCCAAGCCGTGAAGCTTTCCCGTCCATCTAGCGATCACTTCGTTCATCAATAAGAGCTCGCCGTCGATCAGAAAGATCGCCCAAATCTTTTGGCCGGTTTCTCTCAACAACCGGGCCAACTCACAAATATAGTAGTAGTTATTCCGAGTATAGGTAATGAGCAAAATGAACTCGTAGTTGAAATTGTACTTGGTGCCAAACTGGCTATTAAACTTCACCATTTCGATGATAATCAACAAACAAGAATTGACTCCAAAAAACTCGTAGTCTTTTCCATTATCAAAAGGTGTCACTGACCCGTCACTTAAAATTCCCACCGGAATTTGCAAACAGGGGGTGCTTACAAAGGCCTCAAAGATATATTTCAATTGTTCCACGTTGTTATTTTTAAGAAACGTCTTGATACTGTTGATCAAGGTTGCGTAGTTGTCAAAGCACATGTATCTGGGCTCCTCCATCATCATGATCGTAGATTTGGGGATTTTGGATTTATTAAATATTTCGCAGCCACGGCAGAAGTTTTGGGAAAGAATAACGAATTTATGCTGAGATCATAGAACGAGTTGGATTTTCTTCATATGACGATTTGAGAGGTTCCGAAGCAGAGATATTCAGGCTGCAAATGTGCTTCGGATGTAGGGCATTTAATTTTTATCATATTAAAATAAAGTAATTAACCATTATATCATTAAGTTCATCAGTATTATATCCTGAGTATTTTAAGTTTTCGTTATGTACAAATGTATTACAGGTCTAGAAAAACAGATTAGTATTTCTCGTGGTTTCACTTGGAGTTCCGGGGTTTGAGTTATAGCCCATGGCAGCAGAACTCAAGGATAATTGCTCGAGCTGTTGCATCACAATATCCTGGTTGATTTTGGCTGACAGCTGTTGATCAGGTGGTGGCTTCTGCTGGTGCAGGTTTTGATCGTTTGGTTGGTATACTGGGTTCATCATCATGTAATTATACTGATAAGTGTTGCCATTGGTTTCTGGCCCGTTGCCGTTGATTCTCACACTTGATACGTTGTTCATGTGATTCACAGCCAGCTGAGTAGGTGTGGTCCTTTTTCTGGGGGTGTTTCTATTCAACCTGTTACTTGACAACCCAACCTCATCCATTAGTTTCTTATATGGTTGGAAGTTGACAATGTTGATCTCAAGTAATAATCTTCTAATTTGCTGGATTATGAACTTTTGATAGTTGCTTCCGATTCCATTATTATGATAGTTATTAGTGTCTGAGACATCGTCATTGTCCATCAACAACAAAGGATTACTCAAAATTTTATAAATAAAAAGTGGTCCAGCATGATTATCACTACTGTCGGTCAAAATAAACTCCAACACTTTGGAAGGGGGCCGTATAACTCCGTCAGCTTCGAATTTGCCGAAAATCTTGTCCATTATCAACTGCTTCAGATGCAAATCGATTCTGTTGTTCAAAATTTTTAATATCGTCAAGTTGGATAATTTATGGATACAGAGCTCTCCCAAGTTGTTGAGGAATTTGCTGGTCAACAATTCATAGCGCCTGTCGGCTTTGAACCCTAATGATTTGGACAATGGTGAAAAAGTGTCCAAAAACCAAGTGATCAATAAAGATCCATTGCTATTTACAACCAACTCATTGGCGAACTCGACGATCAATCCACTTATCAACAAAATTTGCTCGTTGCTCAAAGCATTACTGGTCTCTAATATCGTTCTGATCGACCTGGAGCCAAATCTGCCGAAACTAATCTCGAGAAAGTTGTCCAACACCGATTCGATCAAAAAGTCATTGAATGGAGATCCAAACTTAACACATCCTTGCAAAACATAGTTTCCGAATTGATCGTTGAATAGCTTAACGGTGTAAGGCTTCAAGCTTGCTCCAATCAAATATTTCAGCTGGCTGTTGAGTTTGTCGTTGGAACAAACTTTTATAATCTTTTGAATAGCCCAAGTACCATTTTTGTGAATACTTAGTTGAGTTAAATAAGGGGCAATCTCTTTAACCATCATCAATCTAATCAAGGGTGATTCCACAAGCAAGAATATCTTTTGAACAATAGTATTACCTAAGTAATCGTAACACAATTCTGGCAACTCATCCAACATAGCAAGACATAACTCCTCTAGATCGCTCTGACTCAAGATCTTGTTTGATTCATCGTAATTTACCTCCCCACTTTTACGGCTCTCGGTTGCTTCCAAAACCTTCCTTAATTCTCTTAATTTAGGGGCGTCAAATTGCCTTATTGGGATAGGCTCTGGTAACGGGCCAAAATTATCAAAGTAGCCACTACTAGGGAATTGGATCGACTTTTTGATAAGTGACTCGATTTTCTTTAGGTCAGCGTCTCTATTCAATCTTTTGATAGATGCCAAGATGCTGTCCTCAATTTTTATCAAATTTGTGGGGTGGGTTTTGTCATTTTCCGTATTAATGGAGGAAGCATTCATGTTCATTTTTATGTTATTCATATTGTTGTTGTTCAAGTTGTTTATGTTGTGCATGTGATTCACATTGTTTGTGGTCAGATTATTTGCATTAAAACTGTTCGGGTTGTTTTGATTTGAATTCACATTGTTCATGGACCCTTTTATTGAGTTGTCGTTGCATTTAGCAAAAGCCACATAGAGGTTAATTCCTTGTACGATTTCAAAGTGATTAAAAGTAGCTTTCAAGCTCATGGCCAATTCAATCGAGGAACATTCAACCAAGGAAATCTTGGAAGTTGAAACACCTACAGTTTTGATGCTCACAATGTTTCCCTGGTTTCTATTGACGGCGTTTGTCAAAACCGACCAAAGTTTCAATGAATCAAAAAAAATTGGTAGATTGTCAAATAATAGATTACTAGTGGGCCCCAAAGAAGGATTTTCAAAACTGTTGGTTACAACGGATTGAGAAATATCAAAGTCGTCATACAACAAAGGTTTGAATACTTGTGTATGAGCATATTGAGCTGATGGAATGGAACCTGGTTGCGCTTGGGTTTGGGAAGCTTGTTGTGTTTGGGCCTGTTGCCGTACTTGTTGCGCTTGTTGCTGTTGTTGTTGTTGTTGCTGCTGCTGCTGCAATTGTTGAATTTGTTGTTGCTGTAAGATCATGTGGTCTTGTAGTGGCAACCCCGAGAAAGTTTGCGACCTGTTCCTTACAGGAATGACATTATCAAAAGCTATGTCTTCATTGTCGTTGATCGCCGTAAAGTTTAGTGGATTTACACCAATATTATTGAATGGGAGCGAAGTTGCGTTGGCGGTGTACGACCTGTTTCTGAAGGACAACTCATTATCATTGAGATTAAGATTGTCGTTGAAAGTTGACGGCTGAGGATTCATCAAAGGACTGATAAAGTCTCCTGAATGACCACTACCGATCTTCTCCAAGTTATTATCATTCCAAATGGAGTTGTTGGAGAACATTGAACCCGACCGCACCCTTCTATTCTGACTGCTGATCAAATGGCTCCCGTTGATGAAATCCGGGGACGATGAAATGTTGATTTCCGATGGTATCGATAACGCATCCAATGTGTTTGATGTCATCAAGGGAGAGGTGGTATTCGATAAACTCTCAAAGTTTATGGAATTGGTGCTTGCCGACAAATTATTGTTGGAGGAGTGTAAAAATGATGAAGGCAAAGTGCCTGCCCGGCTTCTTCGTGATCCGCCAATCGAGGGTGTTACTGAAATTGAAGGTGGAGACTGACTGCTTTTACCACTCATTCTGCCAATGCACTTCTTGGGTCTGTCTTACTCACTCTGCAATAGTAAACGCTATGAAAGAGCCAAGTTAAATCTTAACACTTGGCGTCTAGTTCTCAACAGTGTAGAAATGATAAGTCTCAGCGTCAATTAATTGGACCTTCAATCGTGTTGAACTTCTGTAACGCGGTATTGAGCCTACACTACTTCCTATAAGCCAACAGTTGCTTAATTAACCTGTCAATGAACGTATTGCTATTGATTACTGATTGAAAAGTTTTCACGGTATATATGGAAAAACTTCGACTCCTATTTTCGGTGCGACTCACTATTTTCATGCACTATTTCGAATCAGCCGGAAGTTCGAGTCTGTCGCACTGTTTGCGAGACTTGGCGGGGCGCTGAAAAATTAGAGATAGATCGCGAATAAGGGACTGCCGGCTCTGAATTGCTGGTGCGGTCTGACTGTGCTTGTGGAATAACCTGAAAACCAGTTAACACTTCTTAAAGCAGCTTCAACACCTGTTTTCAATTTGGAGGGAGCAGCGTTCTTGGAGTTATAATGCTCAATGGTTGACAGACACAATATCCCAGATTGCGTGAGCACATTGATGGAGGCTGTGATATTCAAATTACAGGCCATTTTTACACTCTTCAATGAAATTCCCTTGGAACGACACAATCCTCCAAGTCGCTGCCTCCAAGCGTCATATCTTTCAAATATCATTTTCTTCATATAACCAGCATTTCGCGATTTTTTATCTGTACTCACGATGGCTATTCCGTTTCTTGGTAGGTTAGCGCTATATGAGTATCCGTTATTGATTGTGAGTTTCACTTTGGCATGGTTGGAATATATAATTTCCATCATCACCATGATATTACCCAATTCCGTCATTTCCTTTTTCACTATGACTACCAGACAAATCTACGCTGTTTTCAGTATGTTCAAGGATGAAAAGCAATACTATTATAAAGGGGAAACCGTCACAGATATGGAGTATGACATCATGTGTAAGATGATATATAGTGAAAACATCGACGAAATGGCCAAAATATTCGGTTACGAGATCGAAAATCACATTGTTAGAACCAAAGACGATTATCTACTCAATATTCACAGAATCAAGAAATCTGGTGGGAGGATTTCCAATGGAAGAACTGTGTATTTACATCATGGCTTATTGATGTGCAGCGAAGTGTGGTTAACGATGTTGGACAAAAACTTGAACTTACCGTTTTTGTTGTACGATTTGGGCTATGACGTGTGGTTGGGTAATAACAGAGGTAACAAATATTGCCAGAAACACGTGAAACTTAGTGTCAATCTGGAAGCTTTCTGGAACTTTTCCTTGGACGAGTTTGCCATGTTCGATATTCCAAATATCATAGACTACATTTTGGAGTACTCGGGAACTCCCAAATTGACTTATATCGGGTTCAGTCAAGGAACTGCGCAAGCATTTGGAAGTGTGGCCATCAATAATGACTTGAATCATAAAATTGACCGGATTATCGCTATAAGTCCAGCTACAACCCCTCATGGGTTATATTCCAGGTTCTTGGACATTTTCGTAAAATCATCGCCCAATGTTATATATTTGTTGTTTTCTCGAAAGGTGTTGATGCCTTCGGTTATTTTTTGGCAAAGAATCATGTATCCCCCTTTGTTTAACACGTCAATCGATATCTCAAACTATTTATTGTTCAACTGGAGATCACTCAATATTTTGAAAATTCAAAAGCTATGCTCCTATGGTCATTTGTACTCCACCACTTCAGTCAAAACTGTGGTTCATTGGTTCCAAATCATGAAAAATAAAAATTTCCAGATGTACTTTGACCCCTACAACTACACAGGTTATTATCAACCTTTGAGTTATCCCTTGAAAAACATTCAAATCCCTATCCATTTGATTTACGGGAACCAGGATTCATTGGTGGACATCAATGTTATGAAGAATCAGTTGCCCGACAAGTTAACCACTTCGGTTGAGGTCGAAGGCCACGAACATTTGGATAATATATGGGGCTCTGATATCAATGAGAAGGTTTTCAATCATGTCTTGCACTATTTGCGAGGGGGCGATGAAAATAGCAATGAAACGGGAAAACCTACACTTCAGATAGAATATAGTCATGAACAAAACGGGACACTAAACGGTACAAACGGGATGCCAAACGGGACGTCAAACAGAACGGAGCTTCTAACAAAACGGGATATCGTAAACATTAATTAATGGTCATTATATATTTAATTGCTTGTCTCATTCTTCATCTGTCCTCTTCGCCCGCATCTTTGTTTATATCTTCATTTTTGCTTCTACTCCTGCTCTACTTCTGCTCTACTTCTGCTTCTGTCCTGAAACAGATCTATATTGTATAACAGTGCAACAGAACTTCTCACTAAAATGTCTCACTTGTTGCAAAATTACTCTATCAGTGTGCGCCAACCAATCTTGTTGCAAAGTTTGACGATTTTTGAGAAAGAAAAATTGAGAACTGTGCAACACCAAGAATGGTACGTCTAGATCTCGACCCCACCACTGAAGTATTTTATCTTCCGCTGCGGGCTGTGATCATATTTCATATATACAGTGTGTAATGTATACTGACCTTCTAGGATTTGTCTGGCGTGTTATACAAGTACTCTCCTGAGTGTACGTAAATTGATGCGTGATTGACTGGTAATATTCAGTAAATCACAATATTGGCTGCCCAAGAACACTACTAACTTTCTAGTCCTCATTAAAAGCATCGAGGCGAGGATCCCCAGAACGCCCGACAAGCAAGATCCCCTAGTGCAGAGTTTGCTAAAATTAAATCCCCATGACCACACGGTCATAACTCCGGGAGATTCCATCGACATAGTGCAATATTCCAGCTATCTCAACGAATTGTTGACGGTATTGATCACGGAGTCTGATACGTTGAACGAAAATGCTAGGGTGTCGATTGAAAACGAGTTGGTCAACCTCGTCGCCACCATTCCCAAAATTGACCCAAACGACGCTAAGGCGTACCCCCAGTTCTACTTGTCACGGATCGTGATGGACAATTTTGAGCTCATATACGATGTGGCTACCACCTATCTTAATTTGAACTTGACGTCGAAGTTGACCCGGTTTTTAGTCACTTTGGTCTATTCATTGCAATTTTGGGAGATATTTCATTTGATCGACTCCATAAAGAACTTGAAGAGCTTCTTGACCATTTTGGACTTTGAAATTACAGACACCAGTTTCGGGTACCTCATAAAGCCTCCCAAGAATTACTTGGAGAAGAATTTGTACCAAGGGTTCCAGTATCCCTTCCCATTTCCGTTCTACAACTACTCCTACCACAAATTGGGCGACAATATCCCGGAAAAATACTCAAGGATCCGCATCCAGCCCTATGTTGATATTACGTTGAAGAATAACGATGCACCCAGAAAGAGAAGGAAAAATAGGAGGGAAAAGCCATCCAAGAGAAGGGATATTGATGAGCCGCTAAATTCGTACCCCAGGCAGGAATCGCCACCAAAACAAGAAGTATCAAAGAGTTCTCCTCTACCAGCTCCCTTGGTCGTTCCTGAAGCTTCAAACCTCCAACAGAACTACTATGCCCCACCAGAAACCTTTGTGAATCCCGCATACCCATATTATCCAATGCAATACTACGTGCCGATGGATAATTCTCGACTTGGAGCCCCAGATAACGCCAAGTCGCTTCCGCTGGTCCAAGACAATCCAAATGACGTTAGAGCTCAGCAATTGCAGATGCAGCAAATTCAGTATCTCCAACAGCAGATGCAATACATGCAATCTCAACCACTCCAGCAGCCTGATAAGGATTCGTCGATGGCTTATTCTATGCAGAGCATTTACCCTGGCCAATACCCCATACAATATCCTTATCAAATGTACCCACCGCTGTTTCAGGTAGACATGAGAGGGAGCATGCTTATGAACCAATTGCCATATCCGTTCCCCGGTAACCAAATGAACTATCAGGTTTCGGGTCAGCTACCTCGACAAGCGTCAGAACAGAAGTCAAATATCTTGACCGAGAATAAACCACCACAAACCCAAGCAGAAGCACCGAATAGTGTGGACTACGTGACTAAACTGGATATTCATACCGAGGAGCCGCAAGAATCACAAAATCATGACGGGATCGAGGAAAAAGCAGCCGAAAAAGGCGTCTCTGGGCCTCCGGTGAAAGCCAAAAGAGGAAGAAAACCGTCACAAACCAAAAAACCAAAGAAAAAGGACCCGGAACCAGAAACCGTGGCAGAGGCATCCGGAACCGACGAAGAGGCTTATTCCAGTGACCATGACGACAAATCAAAAAGATCCAAAAACAACTCCCGCTTGGTCCACCAGTGCCACGAGCTCGACCCAGTGACCAAAGCACCGTGCAAAAAGGTGTTCTACGGCAAAAACGAGTTGACAAGACACCAGGAATACGTCCATGCCACCCGTAAAAGAATTTACAAGTGCATTTACTGTGCTCGTTATAACAGCAAGGTTCAAAGCTATCCCCGGCCCGATTCCTTGGCCAGACACCTCAGGAGAAACCACCACATCAACGGAAAGGAAAATAAGCTTGCGGTTGGCTATGCGAAGCAGCATTTGGTTATCATTGAGGATCCGGCCAAACTATCGCACACCCAACTACTTGAGATTGCCACCAGTCCGTTGCCCCACCCACCGTTTTTGACCGCCGATTTTGTGTTAAAGGCCAACTTGACGGGATTCCTACTGTTCAGCTCCAAAGAAAAGGCCAAGAAGGAGGAGGAAGATGCAAAAGACGGCGATAAGGGGTCTCATCCCAGCCAACTGCCCGGACAACAAAGCAGGCCGGCGAGCTTGACTCCCAGTGGCACTCCCAGCCACAATTCAAGCCAGTCGCCTAATAACCAATCGTCCTCCCTCCCACCGCAATTGCCTAAGATCCATAAGCCAGGATTGCCTGCACACTTCACGACATCTTATTTGCCAAACCAGCCGCAGACGGTGAATCAACCCCAGAATCAGCCGCAGACGTCTTACCAGCTCCCACAGTTGCCAGTCCAACCTTCCGAAACCCCCAACCCACGCCAGCCAGCCGAATACTACCAATCCCCTATTGCCTCCTTCGCCAATAACTACTATTCCCCAAGCGAACCGGCCCCATCCAAGGAAAAATCCCTGTAAATATAGAATGTAACATACTGTATATCCATCTTGCCCTTTTTCGATCGCCACCGCCACTCCCCGCTCCCTCCCCTTGGGTTTCTCCACTACCCCTGGGCTGCAAAAAGTCGTGCCCCGACAAACTGCAAAATTCGATAAAAAATGATTGCGAAAACCAAAACCCAGGAAAAACTTTTTACAACCAAATTTAACCCTGCAAACGGTGTGGATAAGCTAAACATACGTCGAACAATCGATTGGCTTTGCATATTCAGGTCGTCCAATTGCTAAACTAGGTATACAACTGACTTAATCCCTTCCTAGCGCTAAAAAGACCGTTTTTGGTGGTGTAACTAGCTTGAGAAAACTGTTGGCAAAAACCCAGCCCAAGGTTCATATCTGACTGTAGATACATAATTTCCAGTTTAAACCTACAGCGATCTACACAAATATTGCTAGACTCAATTAATATTGCACGAGACCAGTTTTGGGGTTTATTGGTACCACAGGCGTTCATTCAGAGACATATCAGTAAGGGGAGCACTGGAACAATTTTGCTGCAAAAGCTGACTTGCGTCAAATCATGGAGGAAAACAAGGAGAACAGGCTATTTAAGCCAATGAATCCGTTACAGCCCTCGCCCGTGTTTGGTTACGAAAACAGTGCATTTGTCAACAGCATCCAATCAGTCGACTATGATAACGAGGCTGCGAATGAGAAAAAC
This sequence comes from Yamadazyma diospyri, assembly GCA_030579195.1. NCBI lineage: Eukaryota > Fungi > Ascomycota > Pichiomycetes > Serinales > Debaryomycetaceae > Yamadazyma > Yamadazyma diospyri. Next base: position 102,420 of record JAKUAE010000031.1, on the reverse strand, counting down.
GGAAAGACTGCAAAAATTGAAATTCGAAATTCGTCGATAGTCGACGACGACAACACCACAGAGAGAAGCAAGTCGTTGGACCATGAGCTCATTGATACTGACATCACGGACGTAATCGCTGAACCACAACCAGATGGAGGTGCTGAAGATGGTAAACATGGTGAAACCATCGGTGTTGATGAAATGCCTAAAAGCTCCGTCAACCCAATTTCCGATGAAACCCGGCTCGAAATAGCACAAGTGGTACATTTACTATCGTTAGGATACCCAAATAGCATTGAACAGTACAGCGAGCATCTATTCAAGATCCTATCACTCCTTGACGAAGAGAAATGCTTGAGTTCCCAGCAATCAAAAGACTTACAGGAGAAGTTATTTGAGCTATATGACCATTTGTCATACTTTTTGGATCTCAAACACCCTATTAACTCGAAATTGTACTTGGTAGTAGACAAGAACTTTGATATTTTGATCAAGGTTTCCGTCAACAGTGAATCATTGCATTTATCAACCACGTCAATAAGATTCCTTACCAATGTCATAATGAGCTTGAACTACTGGGAAATCTACAATCTATTGACCTGGAAACCGTCAATATACCACTTTTTGTCAATTATCCAATTCAACTTGAACGATTGTTATTTGCAGTTTTTGAGTGATTACGCCAAACACAATTTCCAGCAATCTAATATTGCATTCAATAGGGGGAATTTGGGCACCAGATCAAGCAAAAGAATCAGTGAGCTAGCAGAAGAAAGAGAAAGTGACAAACCACAGCCGGAATCAGATGAGCCACCTCCGAAACGAGCATACCGTCGCCAGAGTCAGTTGTCTACTAGACTGAGCATCGATACCACAAAGGACTCCAATAACGAATCGAATGAAGAAGGAAACGAAGACGAAACTTTCATCAACCTAATGAATGAAAACGGAGATGTTGAGTTCAAAGGTCGACCCATCGGTCATGGCTACACCCTCCAAAATCTCGAGCTTTTGTCCCTTGAAGGTGATGCCACTGGTATTATTGCAAGGGTCGATCCTGGCAACTCGGAGGTTTACTTCTACTCCGACGGTTCTGATGACAAATCGGCTCGAAATTCTCCTTTGAGGAAACGATTAACAATAGAGTCAAAATACGCGAGAAAGATCATAAAAAGGGCCAATTCCAGACTTTCAACCAAGTCATCGAACTACGATCCGGATGTAGTCCACGAATGTCAACTATCCTCCGCCGATGAGCCCTATAAGTTGTGTTTGAGACGATTTTCCAGAAAGTATGAACTAATTAGACACCAAGAGACAGTGCATTCCAAGAAGAAAAAGCTATTCAAGTGCTATGTGTGCGTGAAACAAAACCCTTCGATTGGGCCCAGAATATTCACCCGTCATGACACATTAGCAAAGCACATAAGAGTCAATCACAAGATCTCTGGCAAAGAAGCCAAGGCCGAGGTTTCGTTTTCCAAAAAACATGCTGAAATTGTCGAGGAAGGCGACATAACCGTGCATGTGGGGAGAAGAAAGACAAAGGTTGACTTCGAGTTGCGTGCCCATATGGAACGAAAAAGAGTGGCCAAGGAAATGGGTATGACTGATGAGGAGTTCTTGGAACGTGAGAGCGAAATCCAAATCGACGAAAGTAAGATTTTGCTCGCGTTAGAGGAAGAAAACATCGACTATGACAATTTGGACGATTTGAACGATCTTGAAGACGAGGAATTGAGTAATAACTTGTTGAGTTTATACGGCAAGACTCCGAAGAAAGAGAATCCTGGTCTCAGGGACACAGCACAGACTGAAATGGTAAACCAAGCAATATGAGGTTTATATTTATATCTTTAATGTACAATAACAACTAGAACGCTCCTTCGTAATCAATTTGGTCCAACACTTCCTTCTTGAGCTGCTCATCCTTTATTTTATCGACGATATCTCTGGAGATAGTGCTCAAGCCAGTGTATTTTTTCCTTAAATCTGGATTTTTGAAGATGGTTTCCACATGAATCGATCGTGTTTCCTCTTCTTCGTCATATTTGAGCACCTTGGATTTTGTAGGCTGAGTTCCAATTGGCAAAAAGTTCAAGCCAGTATAAACATCTTTGACTCCACCAAAAGTTATACCGCGATCCTGGGCCAATTTATTGTTGAGTTCTCTGGTCTGTAACGCAATTTGATATTGCCAGGTGGGATCGCTCTCGTAGCTGAATAGAGCTGCCCCTGATATTGTCGTTGGTTGAATATTAGCCGGCACCGGTAAATCGCCGTTTCCGTTTCTGGTGATATTGTAACTGTATAATTCATTGGGGTCAGCGTATTCCCCTTCAACATCGCCATTGTCTCTGGCTTTCTGTTCCCAAAACTCGTCAATCACCTTTTTACCGTTGAACAATATTTTGGCTCCAAACTCCCGATAAATGGATCTGGCCGTGACTAAGTTGACCGATCTGCCTTTATAGGAAGTGGGAATGATGTGTCTGTCGATTAAGTCCATTTTCTCCTCGTTGGTACAAACCTTCTTGAACAAATTCGGATGGGTCTTGAACAATAAATAGGAATCCCTGAACCCCACTAACCTGGCAGGCTCGGTACTGATCATATACTTTCTATCGCCTTGACCTAAAACAGTGAAACACTTATTTCTGTACTTCCTGCCATCTTTAAGATTTCCGAATTCGTCGACCTTTTCGATTGCCTTAGGATCCTCTTCGTCAAGCACAACCTCGTCGTTTTCTATTCTTAAGAAGTTCCCGTCTTCATCGTAGTATCCTCCATCTTCAGCCAAGGTTAGTTTCGTTCTCTTTCTCCCTCTTTTCTTAGGCCCTTCTTTCTTCACTTTCACGGTGTGTCCGCTGGAAGTTTGTACCTCCTCCTCTTCCTCTTCGCCTTCTTCGCCTTCTTCGCCTTCTTCCCCGTCTTCACCCTCTTCTTCGATTTCAGGTTCATCCCCGGGTGCTTTGTCAGCATTGCCTGCATCTTCTTCCTGTTCTTCATCATCAATCACTGCCCGTTTTCTCTTTTTTGGGGAATTGGTCAATGTATCGTCGCCTTCTTCTGGTTCGAGCTCCCCTTCGTTGTACTCTCCATCGTCATCTTCAGGATCAATATCCAAGCCGGATAAATCTGCCCTGCGTGCAGACCTGCTTCTGTTCAATGGAGAGCCGATGGGCGACTGCTCGGGCGACCCCGATGCGATTCTTGTACGTGATCTGGGAGGCATGGTGTTAATCTCGCGTTGAAAGTTTTCTTAATCTTCTCAATGTCGAAATCAACATCATGTCGCGCGCACCATTTTTGACTGCAAAATGTCGATTCTCTATTACTATAAGTCAAATGATCGTCTACTCTATATAATAGTTGTGACTATAGGCACTTCCAAAGGAGTAGCAGACGGCTCCGCCGTATAAGATTTTATTTTCCACCACATTGTGGCCGATGAACATCGGGGGTTGGTTTTCCCACACATCCTGCTCGATATTCACCTCCAGAATCTCATTATCTTTATATGAGATAATCAAGTTATTCTGGTTCAACAGCTGGCAATAGGCCACACCGCCTACAATTACTACCTCGTCGCCGATTTGGGTTAACTTGGGATTGAGTCTTCCTAATATAGGGCTTTCATGGATGATTTCGTATTCGAACTTATCGGACACAGCAAACCTGATGATTCTGTTGTTGACTTTAGGCAAGTAATTATCGGTTATACCTCCAACTATGAACCCCTGTCCCTTGTTGTAAACCACTCCGAAGCTAAGCAACTGGGCGAAGTTGATGTCGGGGTCATAGTTTAAGAATCTGGTTTTTCCAGTTATATGGTTGTATACAAGTAAATCAGACCCGTCTGTCTGACCTCCAATGATCAAGACTTCCTGGCTGTTAATTTCAACTACCTCGTGCCTAAAAACACCCACGGGAAGGTCTTCCAATTGAACCCACTCAGTGCCATCGAATCTGTGTACATCTTTCAAAGAGCTTCCGGGCTTGGTCCGGCCTCCTATGAGCAAAGCCGTAAAATTGCTTAAATTTGTGAAGCTGTGGCACATTCTGGCACTAGGAAAACGCTTTAGGTCCATGGGGATACCGTTCTTTAAAGTTTTATGTGATCTTGTTTGATCAAGGCCTCCGTTGGTGTAAACATCGCCGTTTAAAATACAACTGGCAGGAAACTTTAGTTCCAAAGTAGGGGTTGAATCCAATTTCAACAATAAGGAGCTCTTTCTGCTCAAGTCAACAGAGGCCGACGGGGTGTTATAAACCATTTGGTCGTTGTTGGCGGCGTGGACTATCACATAGTGTTGGCAAAACATGATGAATTCCTCCCATTCATCAAATTCCTCGATTGAGGCCATTTTGACTTTGATTTCGTCGGTTATTATCTCGTTCCAGTTCTCGAAAAGATCTCTCGTCTCGGCATATTTGAAAAATTGCTTGAGTCTGTTGACTTGGTCTGATTTCTGGGGGTACTGCTCTACGCATTTCAACGGGCTCCTCAATTTCCTGAAGTGGGCCAACATCTTGACGGCGAAGGAATCGTTTGTGCCGTTGGGCAAAATTTGCTCAAGAATCAAGAAATGGCTATTTGGTACTTGCGAGGAAAGCTCGACCACTCTATTGGCATCCTCGAAATGCATATACGCCAACGATACTTCGGCAATGAATATATTGGTGCCTTCTTTCAACAGCTGGAGCTGCTGTTTGAACAAACCATGGTTCTTCAAATCACATCCTAGTAATTTGTAGTTCTCGGTATCGTACAAAATTCCAGGAATATTTGACGTTTCTGGCAATCCAATGAGCTCCAAGATCTCTCTGCTGTGCTTGATCATTTCGAGCTTGTTTTTGACTAATTCTGGGTAATCAATGTCGTAGAATGTCATGTTTTTGTGGTTCATGTGTAGTAACTGGAATGGCAAAGGGTCGTATCCGCAGCCTAGATTGATTATATTGATGTTTCCGGTGGCCTTATCGGAAATTCTGTACACCATCTGTCTAATACTCTCCATTCGAACCCAATACCCTCGATTTATCGCAGGAGACCTCCTTTTACCTTTGGGAACAAAGTATTTGAACCATTCTCCCGGGGGAGATATGTCCTTGTAGATCATTTCCACCGATCTCTTGGACACTATAGATGAGTTGTTAGTTCCTTGAACCTGGAGATCATCGTACCTCTTCTTTCTCCTATCTTTTTCTATCTTACGAAGCTCTTGCGGCTTTGGACCTTCGGGCATCGCAGAGAGATGAGCGCGGATTTCGATTCAGAACACATATTATGTCTTGGATTCAGAGCGAATGCAGATAGTATGTCCTAATTTCTATGTTACAGAAGATGCTTGAAGGATTCTTTCAAACAGTCATTGACTTTGGCTTTGGAAACGAATTGGCAGTTTTTCAAATATTTTGCAGCGGCGACGGTGTGTTTCATGTCGATGAGACTGGAGGCTAAGAGCTCACCAGCATCGTCATATTTCAACCCGTCACCACATTTGATCCAGATCCTGCCGTTCAACCCAATGGCTATCTCAAATTTACATTTTTCACTCAACTTCTCCAAGTAGGGGGAGCTGGAGTTGAACAATAGCTCGTTGGCGAAATTCAACAGAACTTCAAAAATATAGCCACTATCGTCCAACATACCAAACCCGCCTTCTTTCCCAGTGGCTGGATCAATGCATTCAATCTCTATATCTATCTCCAGCACCTCCTGGCTAACTCTGGCGTATACAGCTTGGCCATTCTTTAAGTTGGGTCTGTTCTTCTTGGTGGCATTCGGAAACCCCATAAACGATAACAAAACGTTATTCGATCCTTCTTGCAAAGATACCTTATAACTTTCACCTACGGTACCGTTGACTATTCCCACTACAAAGTCATTATGCTTAGCAATATACCGTTTGGTTTTAGATTCTACATAGATCAATTGGTTGGTTTGTTTCTTGTTTGTTTTGGCGTGGAGGCGTCCTGCGCTGGTGGGGATAATCTCCTGTGTTTTGGGATTCGTGTATGCCCCTGGACCCAAGGTTATTCTCACTTCCTCTTGCAACGGAAGACTATCTCCAGGAAGTACTGTCAATGTCATCTGTAGATTTTTTAGTGCGACTTTCGTTAGTGCGACTTGTGATAGATAACAAATGAATCAGGCAAGTGAATTGGAGGATATTCCCGAGGCCAAAGAGAGTCGGGATGACGACAAATTCATAGAGGACGCAGAGGATTCCAGTGAGACCTCTGAAACCATTCCCGAGTTCAACAATAAAAGAATCATCCTCCAGAGATTCACGATATATAACTCCAGAACCACCATGTACATTGTCGGATCCAACTCGAAAGAGAGTCTTTTTAGAATCTTGGAAATCACCAAGGATCCCAAAGATGAAACCAAACTCACCATAATCGAAGACAAAAGCTACTTTTATACCAGGAAGGATATGATCGAGTTAATCAACGGATTGAACGAAACTATAGAGGGGGGCATAAGCAAGATTGCCCAGGGATATGGCTTATTGGGGCTTATCAAATTCACAAAGGGTTACTATTTGTCGATAATCACTAAATGCAGCCAGGTGGCCATCATAGGGGGGCATTATATCTATCATATCGATGAGACTAAACTAATTCCCCTCAATATTCAGTACAAAAGACCGAACAAATACACTGATGAGGAAAAGTTGCTTCTGATCTTCAAGTACCTTGATCTTGGGAAGACGTTTTACTTTTCATACGCATATGACATCACCAACACTTTACAAACCAACTTTATCAGAAATAAGAAGCTTGCTACTAACTACCAAAGAAACGGAGATATCAGATTCGACAGTGACACCTACAACAATTTCAATCATAACCAGCGGTTTGTGTGGAACAAGCTCCTCCTAGCTCCCATACTGGAGCACAGTGATGTAGCCACTTATGAATGGTTTCAACCGATAATCCACGGCTTTATTGATCAAGCCAACATCTCGATCTACGGCAAAAAGTTTTATATTACCATCATCGCCAGGAGATCTAGTCACTTTGCAGGTGCCAGGTTTTTGAAGAGAGGTGTCAATTATGAGGGGAACGTCGCCAACGAAATCGAGACAGAACAAATTGTCACTGACATGCTTGTTTCTTCGTTCCATGACCCGAAATACGGCTTTTATAATAACCCGAGATATACCAGTTTTGTGCAGCACCGAGGATCGATTCCCCTTTACTGGACTCAGGATTTGAACAGATTACCGAAACCACCCATCGAAATCAATCTTAGTGACCCATTCTACCTGAGCAGTGCCATACATTTCAACGACCTATTCCTTAGATACGGTCTGCCGATAATCATCCTCAATTTGATCAAGACCAAAGAGAAAACCCCGAGGGAACTGAAACTCAACCAGCATTTCATAAACTGTATCACCTACTTGAATCAGTTTCTCCCCAACGAACATAAACTACAATTCAATTCATTTGATATGTCGAAGCATTCCCGAAAGAATCTCGATGTAATTCTACCGCTACAGAACATAGCTAGTGATTCTATTAACCAAATCGGGTTCTTTCATAATGGTACTGATTTTGAGTCTACCAAGATTCAACATGGAATAATTAGGACCAATTGCATTGATTGTTTGGACCGCACCAACGCTGCCCAATTCATAATCTGTAAAGAGGCTTTGGGACATCAGTTGGCAAGTCTAGGATTGATTTCCGAGTCTACACCTTTGTGCTACGATTCAGATTTGGTCAACATCTTGACCGAAATGTTTCACGATCATGGTGATACCATCGCGGTGCAGTACGGAGGGTCCAATTTGGTCAACACCATGGACTCGTACAGAAGGATCAATCAATGGTCTTCTCACACAAGAGACATGTTGAATAGCATTAAAAGGATTTATTCGAATTCCTTTATGGATCTGATCAGACAGGAAGCCATCAACTTATTTTTGGGCAACTATATCTATGACCTGAAGAAGCCCAAACTATGGGAATTGCAGAACGACTTCTACTTGCATAACAATATCACCATCGACGATGTAAGAACAAAAATAAGTTACATCCATTGGTTTAACAACAATTTTTTGAACAAAAACCGATATGATTTGGCAAAACTTGTGCCTCAAAACTCCATCCAAAAGGAGTGGCAGCCGTTTATCTATGAGAAATTGACCGCTTTTCCTGATTTCAATGATAATTGGTTCAACGAATGTTATGTGCCACGAAAGTTTCAGAGCTTTACCGACATTTTCATGTTCAACATGAACTCCAATTCACGATACTTCCCGTCCAATGTAGCCACCAATAAGAGGTTCGATTACAGTCCTTTCATCTCCAGAAAGCACAAGCAAGCCATCACTTCACCGATAGGGAGCTTGAATGATGAGTCAGAAGGAGAACTCGATGAAGATGACGACGTAGATGACGAAAGCGCAACCAGTTCATTACACGAAGAGAGAACTAATGAAATCAGCTATAATTACTTGAACCTAGCCAATACCAACAAAATTAGAAACTTGTTGACAACAGGGATGGAAAAATTGGGTTACAATCAAAATTATAGAAAGCATCACCAGCAAAACTTGAGCTCGTCGCTCATTCATTCCGAATCCACAGCTGACGAGGATTCGGGCACATTGGTTCCTTCTGTGACCCTGGAAGATAAGCAGCTTTACATGAACAATAATGACTTGGGATTTGTAGTCAATACCTCGGTTTTTGTGCCTTCGCTGACACCAACATTAGCTGAACCCAATGATGATATCTATAAAAGACACACGGACCTTGTGAATGAGAATTTCTACGAAGCAAATTATCAGTTCAACTCCAGGTACACTGGATTCAAACATGATGTGATTTCTGTGGCACAGGATGATTACTTTAGATGAGCATGAAAACTACTGATGAAAACTACTGATGACCGACGAAGATATGGATAATGACCACTGATGACTCATGATGACTAGTGATGATCATTTAGATGATGACTCATGGTGACTACAGACGACTACCGATAAAAATCAACAATAAATATACATTCTGGAATAATTATAGCGGACTCCTAGCCCAACGGCCCGTAAAAACTGTCGGCTAAAAAGAAGTCCTCACTTTGAAAGAAATTGCCGAACCCATTCATGAAATCTAAGGTGGGCTCGATGACATCGGCATTTAGCAAGCTTGATATTTGAGTATTGTCTTGTGAATCGTCCACAAATCCACCAGGCACAATCTCTTTTAAGGTAGAAATATAGTGTAGCCACACCCCATCTCTTTGACAAAGATGATATCTTTGGATTAACAAGTTCTCTTCCATCAGTTTCGAATGGTCATAAGGAATGAAGTTGAACCATCGGAAATTGTCAGTAATCAACGGAACTTCGGACTGTTTTAGCTGGGCCACCACCCCTTGAATCATATCACATAGCTCGTGGATTTGACTCAGATTGAAAATCCAAGCAGCACTTTTGCCGTGGCAATACTCATTGAATGTCTTTAGGTTATCGGTTTCTCTAATCCCGTAAATACAAGCCTTGATGGCTTTCCAAGAAAGATAGTATGTTTTGGATAACCTACCAGAATACTTCAATGAGTTCAAACACAAAAACTTGATGTTGTCAAGTAAGTTGAAGAAATGCTTAGGTTTTTCATCTGTGCCCAAATACAACTTGACGGAGTAATTCAAGTGAATTATGGCCGAAATACTGGTTAAAATGTACATGAAGTAGAACCTTATGTATATGGGGGTCAACAATAAGTGGCTCATGGGATGTATGGTCAACTTTGAGTCGGTCAACATGATCAAAAATGGAAAAAGCTCCACATATAACAAATGAAACATCTTTTTGTAGTACCGAAACAGTAAATCTATGTCAGCCTTCTTCTCGAATATCAAGTAGGCAGCGAGATACAACTTTAACAAAAATAACTTCAAACACAAATGGGATTGCAAGTCGACCAACAATTTAGGATCAAACTCGGTGACACCGTCACTCAAGCTTTTGACCAATTCGGCAATCGGTTTGTAAGTGGAATTTATCAAGCTTTCCAATGTTGACAACGTTGAAGTCAAAAAGTTCACGTTAACTGGTTCTCGAAGGTTTAGTAGGACCCTCAAGAACTCTCTTAAAGTGGGTCTAATGTTCATGAACTTCGACATTGAGTTATACAAAAGATCGTCACCGGGAATATCGATCTCTTTCAATTTGACGTCGCTGAAAAAATCGTTATACATTAGCCTTCCGTAAATTCCCAGCTCGTGGCTCTCCAAATTTAGGATCAAAAACCAGATTTTTCGACGGTTTGTCTTGGTCAACCAGGTGATTTCATCATGAATGTAAATATCAGGATCCCTATTCAACCCCAAAGTTGACGCACACATCACCAAAGTATGAATGTACAAGTCAGTCTCTCTTAAGGCATCACATTCATCCTGGGCAAATGTCTTGTAAACTTTGGCCATTAAATAGCCTTGCAAACCCTCAAATGATAAGTTGAGCCCCAAATTGAATTCTTTCAAGCACTCTTTCCCGAAAACGGCTGCCTCAATGTACACCGGATTCTGAATTATCGGAGTATAGTCTCTCCCAAAACTGGTATCCTTGGTTGCGAAAAGGTATGTGAATCTCAAAATGAACAATAATGATGCTAATTTGGCAATGTCGTTTTTCTGCTCTATGTTGATTTTCAACTTTCCATCACTCTTGAGTACAATCAACCTTTTCATATCTCCAATGAAGGTTTTTCTATCAAAAATAGGGAAATACTGATGGAAATTGTCAAAAAAGGTATCTACGTACACAAAAATGACATCCCTAGGGGGTAAAACGTGGTAAATTTTGGATAAGATGTTCAAGCTTGGTAGTATGAAGTTGGGGTAGAATAGCAATGCCTCGTCTGACGTATACAAATTGATGTTTCTTTTGATCAACGAGTCATCGTTCTTGATATTGGGGTCATATTTGGGGATGAAACTGGTTCCAAAATAACTCTTGGCTTCTTCTTCATATTTTACTGACAATGCCGAATCATTGTCCAATAACGGACCAACACCGCTAACAAACTGGCTGGTAAATGCTTCCCTTTGTTGCGTCAGTCGGTTGTAATGCCAGAACAATATGTACGCTATATCTCTCTTTATTATCAGAATATAGGAGATTGGACAGCTAAATACAAACGTCTCTTGCAACCTGGTGCAGAAAATGTCAGACCCATAGTTGAAGAAGAAATCCGTGGTTTCGTGATTCCTACTGTAAGGGCTTAAGCTAGTGATCGTTTGGCTTTTTCGGGAGCTGGTGATACTGTTGTGATTGTTCGGATTTGGTGAAGAGTTGTCCGACAGGGGTGTAGGTCCACCGCTGTCGGGCAACACCACTCCATTATCTTTTAAAGAGTCCTCGAGCTCCTTTACCCTGAGCCTGAGCCTTATGACCTCCTCGACATGGCCATCTTCGGTCTTGATGAGCTTGGCTGATTTGCCTTGTTTGGCCAATTCCTTTTCTAAAGTGGTGTAACAACACAACGACGCTATCCCCCTGTTGGTACAGCTATCACAAGGTAGCTTTCTGTTACACTTGATCTTCCTGTTGTGACAATTGTCACAAACTAGGATGATTCTTTGTCTCTTCTTAGTCATTAATAATCCTTATCACGAACTTCGCATTTTGGGGCCGTTTAGATTTGACGTATATACGAATGCGACACGCCTCGGTGAATTTATATTGATTACGAGAAATTGGAGACATTGAGAGCGTAATATTTATCGGAAGAATTTGCCATCGGCCTCGCCTTCGGCCCGCCAGGTGTCGTTGAAATAGCCTGAATTCTCCAATTTTATCACCCTCATGGCCTCGCGAATGTGTTGAGATTGGAGTGAATTGGGATAATCGCCCTGGTAGGCCAACTTTATGTTACTGATTTCGACTTCGTTCTGTGTGGTTAAACCGTTGATTATCTTTCTTTTGTTGCTTTTTTTGATATCGATATCCTCGATCAACTTTGCTTTGAACTCTTTTTCCTGGATTTCATAGGCTTTGGTGATGATTTCGCTCAAATACAGCTTAGACAACCCCGCCAATATCACGGCGATGTTCTGGGGTATGGAATGTCCTAGCACCGCATTGCATATCTTTTTCACCCCTGGTTTGTTGATGGTGGTCCTCCTATAAGCCTCAAACCGATCCATCTGGTCCTCGCTGAAGTTCATCATCATCAATCGTTTTCGCTCTTCTTCGGATAGATTTCGATCCACCTTGAATGAATTAAGTTTGCGGTACTTCTCCACAAGTTCTTCATCTGCGATTTGATCGAGGTCGGACACTTCGGATAGCTCGTCCTCGTCTTCAGTTATTCTTAGCTCTTCGTCGTTCTCCAAAGATTGAGGCAAACTGCCGTAGAACACTCTCCCAATCAATTCCTCGTCTTCTTCATCCAAACTCACGTCACTATCATCACCCGATTCCGAATCCACCGTGGGCTCACTGACCCCTAACTCCTCCTTGTCGCTTTCGTTAACTTCATCCAATTCGGTCCCTCCAGCCATCTTGGTTTTTCGCGCTCGCGATTTCAACTGTAGCTGCAAATTGAGTGTTGTCACGGCTTTGATTGACTTTGAGTACACGAGCTGATTGTTAGCTATGTGTGAGCATTGCCCCAATTCCTTTGACCCGCTGTTTGTTGTTATTCTTGTTGTTGGTTCTGTGGTCTCAACAATTTAAGAACCACTCCCATCACCAATATTTAACTACACTGTATATTTGCAACCAGTCTTTATTCAATGAAAACAAATCTTCGATGACTAATTGGAGTTCCTGGATGTCGGGGTGTGTTTTACTTGTCACACCCAAAGCCCCAAACTTTTCAATTCGTTTGTGTATCCGTTGGACTACTAAATACTTTAGATACGATGCCATTTTTATGTTAACGTTGTTTTCCGGACGACTAGGTAGACCAAGTATCGGGACTAGCCCGAAGTAGATCTGGTCGTAAAATTCCTGAAAATGGTCTTCTGTCTCGATATTGAACACCCCAGGAACGTTTTCAGTGCCATTGACTTGAAACATAAACATGGTAGGTTTCACGACCAGTGGCACTTCCTCGACCCCCACATAGGTCACTTTGTGATCAAAGAAATTGAAAGAATGGTTTTTCAAGTGTTGAGCCACATTTTCGGATACATTGACACTATTACCCCCAATTTGCACCAAATCAATAGGTACTGGCTCCTCTACAGCCCGGGTTGTGTTGAAATCGTGGAAATCAGAAATAATCAAGTACTCTGATATAGCCTGGGTTATATAGTAAGGAAGATCATTGGCATGGATCGTGGCCAAGGAGTAAATCACCACAATTGACAACTGCTCGTAATCGAGTATTCCAGCAATTTCGTTGCCTAGATTGAGTTCTACCACATACTCGTTCGGTGATACGTCCACCTCGCCGCCACCGAGCTGTAGTCTGTCCACCAAAGTGTAGTTATACCTCGTTGAGCTCAAAGTCTTATCTAATTGGAATTGAGTGGCTTCGACCAAATCAGGGAAATTGAAGCCGTAGTCCCCAAATTTCACGTATATGGGCACTGGTATGGGTTGCTGTAATTTCGCTTGGGCCTCCTCGAGGCCATTGGGCCCCAAAGGTGGATACCTTAGCAAAAACAACGGTGCCAATATTGGAACTAACCACCACATCGCATCGAGAAAATCTCACTTCGTGATAGCTGAAAATGACATTACCCTCGATACCTGACGATATCACCCCCGTTAGTCAGGAGCAGAACTTCGTCCACGAAGTGTATAATGACATAGCATCCCACTTTTCTCAAACCAGATACAAGCCGTGGCCCATAGTTGAAAAGTTTCTACAGGGCCGACAAGACTATAGTGTTGGTATCGATGTGGGATGCGGAAACGGGAAGTACTTGGGAGTGAACCAGAATTTATACATCATAGGCACCGATAGGTCTGAGGGGTTGGTGGAGTGTGCACATGGCTTAAACTCCAACTACAATGTCGGCATTGCTGATGGGTTAAGCTTGCCCCATCCCAATGATGCTTTCGACTTTGCCATCTCGATTGCGGTGATACATCATTTCTCCACTCCCGAAAGAAGAGTCGAGGCCATCAAACACATTTTGAGCAAAGTGAAAGCGGGGGGCGACGTTTTGATCTACTGTTGGGCCTTGGAGCAGGAAACTTCCAGAAGAGGCTACAAAGAAGGTGACGACCAGGACATATTGGTTCCGTGGGTGTTGCAAGACAAGAGGAAAAAGAAGAAGGAGCCGCGGGGGAGAAAGAGGCCAGACGTGGTGAGCGGGGAGGAACCTACGCCTCCTAAGACCGAGGGTCCAAAGGCCGAGACATCAAAGGCCGAGACTAAGGAAACACCCACTGAACCCGTGACAAAATACAGATACTACCATTTGTACAAAGAAGGAGAGTTACCCAGCAACGCCGAGGCTGCGGGCGGAGTCATCGTGGACCAGGGGTACGAGCGAGATAACTGGTGGGTTATCGTGAGGAAACGTATATAAGAATGCAGAAAGTCGCACCAATCTCAAATGCTATCACCGTCTCAGAAACAAGATAAAATCATCCGGAGCACCGATGTCGATGCCCTCAGCTGCAGGTGGAACTGTGTTGACAAGGGATACTTTGCCGATGCCCACATCCAAACCATCGTTGACTCCTATCTGAAGTACTTGCAATTCTGTGAAGGATACACAAATCTATCTGCTAGTAGGACCTATAGATCGATATTCGAAAAGAAGTATCCCATAATTAACAGGGGCACCTATTTGCGTACCACCGGTATAACAAGGATAATTGAGGCTTTCATAAACAACAACCGCCACTGCCAAATCGTATCAATGGGAGGGGGGAGCGATACTCGAGTGTTCGATGTGTTAAGGCCTAATGTGAAGTATGTGGAGGTTGATTTTCCAGAAACTGTTAGGATCAAGAAGTTGGCGATAATAAACAATAAGGACATGAGCAGAATTGTGGGTTATACGGGGCCACAAGCATCAATAGATACCAAGGAGCAATTTGCACAGTTCGAGCTGGATTTACACACCGACAAGTATCATTTGATCGGAATGGACTTGAGAGCCTTGTCTGATGACGCTCCTTTGTCTTTGTACATAGATCTGTCCAAACCCACACTAGTACTTAGTGAATGTGTGTTGTGTTATTTGACTCCTGCAGAAAATGAAAAGATATTGAAATTCTGGGCTGGCAGACTTCCGAACCTAAGTGTGTTGATATATGAGCCGATATCGTTGAACGATTCATTCGGCAGAAAGATGAGTGAAAACTTAGGGAAAAGGGGTATAAATTTGCTCACATTCAACGAATTTCCAACGTTGCAGTCGAAAGTCGAGTTTTTAAAGAGCTTGAATTTTGAAAGTATCAGGGCAACCGATATTGCAAGCATTGGGGGGTACGGTGACAACCAGTTGATTTGGTTGTCTGAGGAGGAGCAGGTGAGAATCGACAAGTTGGAGTTGATCGATGAGGTAGAGGAGATTAAATTACTTTTGTTACATTATTGTCTTGTCTTTGGCCAGATAGGCCAATCTCTTAGTCTTCCGGTGCCCTGGAAACTTAAATAGCCACAAGCCTATCATCATTGAAAGTTTATATATTTCTATCGTACGGAATCAGTTCGCTGTTGTAGTGAGGTCTTGGATACCTACTTTCGGCGTTCTTGCCACCTGCAAAAGATGGGTTGTATTTCCAACTCCATAAGGTCTCCAATTTCTTATCCAAGGTCCCATTAATCTTCTGAGTGATGTACTTACCGATGTTTGGTAGGAACTTGAACGCATGGCCCGTATCTCCCGTTGCAACAAAAACACCTTTGTAATAAGGGCATTTGTCAATTAAAAAATACGAATCACATGAATCGGCAATCCAGCAAACCTTGTTACCGACCAATTCATGATCGGACAATGCTGGCACTATTAGATTCAACAATTGTTTTATATCGCTATAGTGTTTTTTGGGCAAAGTTTCATCAGGATGGTCAACCGTGTACCTTGGCACCCTGAGTTTTTTATTCTCCTCAAAAGGATGGTCTACTTCACTGAAAGCATCACAAGTGGTAACCCCAATCTTGATCTGATGATTATCTTCATCCGGAGGGAAGAAATACCCATACTCGGCACTGAAAAAGATGGGCATATTCTTATAAAGCTCGTACTCTTTGTCGTTTAATTGTATATGGGTCACGAAACTTCCAAACACTTTGATTTGATTGTCCAAGGGAACGATCAAACCGGTGCCAGCACCTGCAGTTACGACAATCTTATCAGCTGTCAACTTTTTACCAGACTTAACGGTGACATGATGGTCACCCACGGAAACAACTCTGCCGTCGTCTCCAAAGCTGAAGTGAACTCCCTTCAATTTAGCCTCTTGATAAACCGCTTCAACGGCCTTTGATGATAATGCTGTACCGCTATCATAGTTATACGTCGAATTTATCTTTTGCGGAAGCTTATTGTCGGAGAACTCCTTGATGTACTTCCCGACATCTTCTGCTGTGTCAATTTGAACTATTTTCTGGGTCACTCCCATTTTAGACAAGATATCAAGACTCTTGCGTTCGTATTCGGATCGACTGGAAGTTGGATCATCAGGCGTCAAAGTGAATCTCCCCGTTTTGACATACCATTTACTATACAAAGGGTCCTCCTCCCATTTATTCAATGCTTCCACTGCTAATGCAGCATTTACTTCGTCCGAGTACTCGATTCTAATGATCTTGTTGTAGTCATTGGCTGCAGAGTACTCAGAGGGAACTGGGTAAGCATCTATGGCTAAAATGTTCAAATTATGCGTGGCCAATTCTAATGCTGTTGATAAACCAAAAACTCCACAGCCTACTATGATAACATCGTAGTCAAAACCCATAATCTCTGGAATCGGTATTTTCTTTTCCGTTTCGAAATGCGCGACTTTCGATCCAGATAAGGACTTGAATAGTTTTGGATGTGTTATTTTATCTCATTCTCCTGATCTGTTACACTGACCTGTAAGGTGTAACACAAAGGATGTTCTATTGGGCTCTCGTGGTGTCTTTTCACAACTGGCCCAATGGCGGCATTTTCCATTTGAGACCATACAAATCATACACGCAAGCACGATGACTGTCCGGCCCCACTACCAGGTGCTTCAAGTCTGAATGACTATAAGAATCTGTCTCATTGATGGCGTTGAAGTTCTCGTTTTCCCCCTTTTTCCAGTCGATGTCAAAATCTCCGTATTTATTGATGAATTGTCTTCGCTGATAAACCGTGTTAAATTTGAAGTATCTCCTGATGAAGGATCTGTTGTAGTAGAAGTCGGAATATTTCATCAATTGCTTATCCGTATCGTTGTGCTTGATCAAGCTTGTGACATTTTCGTTGGTTTCATTATCATTATCGTAAAATTGGCTGGAAGGTTGTTGTAGGTAGTCTTCATCATATTCATTGAGTATTTCATAGGGATCACCTTCTCCATACTTGCCACCATTTTTCTCCACGCTTGTGTCTTGGACTTTACCCCCATTCTGCACATGCTCGAAAGCTCTATAAAAATTTTTCAAAGGTAGATTGATAAAGTACCTATAGTCGGTTTCCCTCACCGAATAATAAAGCAAATCGTAGTCATTGAACAAACTTGTCGGTTGGGCTACGTCTATGAAATAAATCCTAAACCCTGATTTCAAGTATAATCCAATTTCCTCCATCACCAACTCAACCTTGACTAGTTTCGGGTGATAGTTATTATTGGTACATTCCTCTTCTGTAGAAACTCGATTTATAGGATTGGAGCTCAAAACACTGTTATTGGTATTCAATGATGCTAGCGACGTGTTGGAGATAATGGTTGGCAAACTGTTGGACCTGCTATTATTTAAATCAGTTAAATTGCTTATACTACCCACAGAATTACCTCTGGAATGCGCCATGTTGTTCAAATTCGTGTAGGAGTTTAAATTCATATAACTGTTTAGGTTGTTGTTGGAATGCTGGTGAACTGAGTTTCTGTGTATGCTGCTAAGGTTGCCGTTACTGCTGTTACTACCCAAATTATTTGTGACCTGTGGATGCAAACTGCTGAGACTTTGGTGACGATTCAAGGTTTGACCCTGGTGATTCAAGTTGTTATTGAAATTGCTGAAATTGTGGTTGTTGAAATTACTATTGAAATTGAAGTCATTGGATGAAGTTCTTGCTCTTTGCGCTAGGTGGCTCAAATTTGGGTTACTCCGAGGAATATTGATGAAATCATCATACTCTTCCTCCTTCTCTTCGTGATTTCGTGGCGAAGGTTCCGGTACTGTGAATTCGCCCAATCTCAACAAACAGAATTGTTTCTTGGGCAATATTTCATTGATGTTGGTGGGAGGATAGAACGTTTGAGTGATTATCTCATTATTATCGTTTTCATACTTGATTTCAAATTTCGTTGTTCCCAAACCATTTCCATGTTTAATCACAAGTCCGATGTTGAGGTTATAAGTTCCTGGACTTAGCCACAATGTCTTGTTGTACGATAAAAGATATGTTCGATTCACCTCAACAAAATGGTGGAATACATAATTTGTTGGCTCGTCGATTTTATAGTCGGTGTAGTCGGCAAAAAGCCTCTTGTTCTTCAAAAGCGAGTAAATGTACTTCCAGGAGTCTTTGATATATGCAACATTCAAGCAATCGTCATCGAATTTGACCTTCTTGCGTTTCCCGGTAGTTTGGTTATTTATGTTATATTTGACAATTTTTTCACCGCTTGATTCGTCTCCCACGTAAGGCAAACCTAATCTTGAGCAGATGATATTCCGACAGATAAAACGGAATACATCCAATGTTTTGATGTACTTTTTTAGCCACGGTAACACTTTGACTATTATATTAAGGATATCTTCACCAAAGGTCTCGATTATCTTGTTGTAATATAAGTCATTATATAGCATATAGAAGTGAGTATTCACTAGTTTCAATGAGCTGTTGGGGCTGTACGACAATATATTCACCTGTATCTCAATTGGCAATCTACTTAACATTTCATTTGTTATCTGGGAAAAATGATGATCTCAAGAGAAAATCTCAAAACTGGGGAAATACGACAGAATGTTTTTACCGGACAGACATGAGAATTATGAGGAACACTACTTTCGCATGGGGGTATCACTAGAGGATTATCACAAGTCAGAGGTGCAGCATCCAATTTCCTCCAACAAGGGCAATTAACGTGATGTGGGAGGTTTCCAGAATATCGGACTTAAGCCTGTCTTCTGCAATCCTTCCAACAGGTTTGTTGACAGTTTGTCTGGGGTTAATAATTGGGTGAACGATCAGATTGGTGCAGACGAGCGCAGGCGAAATCCAAAAATTCAACGGATGTCTTTTGGCTCATCTCCACACATACAAATATTCTGGAGGTAGGAGTTCCTCGTAAAGAGACAACGAGTGAAATCAAGATTAGGACAACTGAGAGACTCAAATGCCCATTTCCTCACCACCATCGGAGTTAAAAATTTGATCATTGTCGTTATGCATTACAAGATGACATCGAACCCTTGGTTGAAGAGCTATTCTTATTTAACTGATAGCAGGATGCTATGATTTGCAGCATCTTGACCTTCAAATTGACGATTTGAGCACAATGATCTCCTAATTTTGTCTCCTCAACAAGTTAGGGTTTTTCATCTCTCATGATGCCTGTAGGTTTTCAATTCGTGCAATCTTTGATCTCAACTTAACTCCTTGTCTTTGAGATAATGTGTTCCCTTGAACAAGGTAAATGATTCCGTGTTTGATGTATCGATCTCAGAAGGGAGTAGCGTGATATGGCTGAACACTAAACCTGGTGAGATTATCGACTAAGGTCTGTTGGCAAAATTGCACTCTTTGAATCACAACCAAATCTCTAGTAGTTTATTGCTGGGCTTTCACAATTGCATTTCAGTCAAGAATCCTCCCGAAAGGACCCTTTGACCTAAGAACCCCGTTGAACTGAAAGCAGGGGCCTTTGCAGTATTCCAGCTGCATCAATTGCCTCTTGCTTTACATTAAGCCAATTTCAGAGCTGCTAAGACCATTCTATTGCTGTCTAATATTTTTTCATAACTTCCAATTTTCACATGGTTTGTCACCTCTATCGGCATATTCCGCCGTCTATCACACTGCATTTGCAATCCACCGTCATTGAAGAGGAAACGTGTGGAATCCTCAAAATGACAATTTTGGCTGCAAGAACTTTCTGGAACGAACTAAAAAACGAGCATCGACATAAAAGCGAAACTTCCCATTAATATTTTCGTTGAAACTTTATTACAATGTCTACAATTGCACCAACTGTCTTATGGGCTCAACGTTCCAATGCAACTGATGCCTCAAAGAACGTCGTTTACTTAACTATTCAAGCCGCCGACGTCAAGAACGTTGATATCAAATTGACTTCAACGAACTTACACTTCACTGCACAATCATCTGATAGTGATAAAAAATACGAATTGAATGTAGATTTCTTCGATGAGATTGATGTTGATAATAGTTCCAAGAATTTAGAATCTGGGAACCACATCTACTTATTATTAAGAAAGAAAAACCTTCAAGAGGAATACTGGCCAAGATTAACCAAAGAAAAAGGTAAAGTACATTATATCAAGACCGATTTCGACAAATGGGTTGATGAAGATGAACAAGACGAAAAGGCCGAAGAAGACGACCAGTTCGGTGGTATGGGTGGAATGCCCGGTATGGATGGTCCTGGTGGTATGGGCGGAATGCCGGGTATGGGCGGAATGCCAGGCATGGGGGGCGCTGGAGGGCCAGGTGGCTTAGATTTCGCTTCCATGATGCAGAACATGGGTGGCATGCCAGGAATGGGAGGTGACGGAAAAGACTTCGACATCAGTCAATTAGCAAGTCAATTGGGCCAGGCCGGTAACTTACCTGATTTGGGGGCTGAAGAAGGCGAAAACCCTGAAGAAGCTGAAGAAGCTGAAGAAGCCGAAGAAGGACAAAAAGAATAATGATTCATGATCTGAATGTATTAACTCCTCAATATCTCTGTCTCATCTCTACTTGTCCATTTGTTCAAGATATACTGAAC
Source organism: Yamadazyma diospyri (assembly GCA_030579195.1). Classification (NCBI taxonomy): domain Eukaryota; kingdom Fungi; phylum Ascomycota; class Pichiomycetes; order Serinales; family Debaryomycetaceae; genus Yamadazyma; species Yamadazyma diospyri. The sequence continues at coordinate 81,346 of JAKUAE010000031.1, read as the reverse complement.
CTCAACCTCGTCCTCATCGATGTTGGGAAGAGTAGAGTGAGTATTGGTATCAATCATGATCACGTTAAGCTTCAGTAACAAAAAGCAAAAATAGTTCAATAAATGCCCGTTCAACTTGTTGTCATCCAATAATCCAAACACCACAATTTTAGCTCCCGGGCCCTGTCTTAGTCTTTCAAAGATCCATTGTTCCAACTCTCGTAATTCATCAAAGAGGGAAATCGTTACTTTACTCACCAAGTTTAAAAATTCGATGGTATTAGATGGCAATTTGTAGCTGGCGATATATACTGCACTACTAAACACCAAAACATCGCCAACGTCTTTCAAATCATTAAAAATATCACTGAATTCACCAACACGATATATCATACAATAGGTGCAGCGATCAAAGGTGCGATCAAAGTCTGTGCGGTTGAGATTTTAAAAACTGAAAAATTTTCAATGTTGAACAAGTTGATAAAGCGTAGTAGTATACGCCACATTAGGTTGTATTCTGTGGAAGCCGGTAATGCTGCTACTGCTGAAGGTTTATCTGCCAGAGAAATCGCCATGGCAGAAGCGTTGAAAAAAGAACAACAGGAGCAAGAGAAGTTGAAGCGGTTAGTGGAATTGAAGTACCAAAGTAAAGATTTGATAAGTAAGTTGAACAAGGTGCCCACTGACTTGATCAACACCAGGTTGGGCAAATTGAATGAACAATTGGATTCTTTGGACAAAAAGAAAATACAACAATTGGATGAAGAATTGACAGCATTCATGATTGAAAACTTGAAACTACCAACCGAAGAGATTTCCAACCGTCCCTGGTCGATTGTTTCCAACGAGAGGAAAACCATCGATCCTCTCAAAGCTGCTGCTGGAGAAAACAGCGGTAACGATGGCACCATCAAATCATCATCCTCAACCTCCTTGTTGAACAAACACCCCTACTTGAAACCAACATCAGATTACAACACCTATTCATCACAAGAGCTTTATTTAAGACAATTGAATCACTCGCGCCATTCGGGTAATCTTGGGTCTTTTGTAACCAACGTCTATCGTCCACAAAAAGATATAAACAACCCTTCAGCGGTAAGCGACATAAGTATCTCCAAATTACTTGCCGCAGGATGCCACTTGGGCCATTCCAAGTCCAAATGGAGACCTTCGACGCAGCCTTTCATTTATGGTGAATATGACGGTATTCATTTAATTGACTTGAATGAAACCTTGACTCATTTAAAACGAAGTTTGAAAGTGATCAAAGGTGTTGCGGCAAAAGGTGGTAATATTCTTTATGTCGGAACCACCAAGAACCAGGAACAACAGCATGCTTTGGAAAAGGCAGCTGAAAGATCGAACGGTTTTTATATCTCCAAGAAGTGGATTCCTGGTACCATTACAAATTTCACCCAAGTTATCAAACAACCCGGTGAGAAGAGATTGGAGATTGATATGTTAGACACACCAACCAATCGCCATTTGAGCCCCGAGGACACCGAGCAATTAATTAAACCTGACTTAATCGTTATTTTGAATCCAGTTGAGAATAGAAACTGTATTGACGAGTGTATCAAAGCTCGCATTCCAACCATAGGTTTGAACGACACCGACATGGAACCTTCATTGTTGACCTACCCTATCCCATGTAATGACGATTCTATAAGAGTTAATGTGTTGATGTTGGGATTGTTGTCCAGAGCTGCTAGTGAGGGAATTGAAGAAAGAATTAATAACATCAAGTTGTACAAACAATACCAAAAGTCATAAATTTACCTGTAAATATACATATATAGAACGATAATGCAAGCCAATAGTAAACCGTCCCTGTCAGTAGTTCACAACTGTTTTTTTATCATTCGTGGAATGCTTTTGAGCTGTCTCTCCCCTTTGTCGTATGGGATTGTATTTGGTATGTGGGTGGTGTTCTGTGTGGGATAGTGGACGAGCCAAGGTCAAGCCTCTCGAGTCTATCTCTCTTAAAAAGTTCACACGGTGTATCTCTTGCTGCCTTAGGTATTCTTCTGTTTCTTCGTTGTATGTTGGCACTAAGTTCTCAACATCGAGTTCAAACCCCGAATTGGTGATCACATCCTGTCCTTTGGCCTGTTGAACTTCTGGATCATATGTCTTACCTTCAGAACAATCGATGTATCCTTTATTGTATCCTTCCCTAAACCCACTGCAGTACCCCTCTTGATATGATTCTTCGTAATGTCTATTTTCGTTGTCTATATCCTCGTCATAGGCGCCGGCATCGGCATTCAATTCATTGACATAGTTATCACTGAGTGTGTGTCCTTTCTCGTCACTGTAATCCTCAGCATCTTCAGCCGATTCTCCGTAGTCTTGTTCCTCTAATATCCAGTCCTCGTTTTTCAAAACATAATTCTTGATGACTTGACTGCCATTAAATGAACGGTGATACTCAAGTAACTCTTCACTGGTTAAGATCATAGCGCGAACAGTGCGGAATGTTGATGAAATACATTAAAAATTAAATATGAAGAATCTATTGATCCTTTTTGTCTTGTTCCTCTTCCTCTTCCTCGTCGTCGTCACTTCTTTCGTCTTTAGCTGGACCACCAGTAGCAATACCGTATAAAATTCTGAATACTAAGAACAACCAATACAAGTTGACTAATTGCAAAGCACCAATTAAAAAGAATACAATAGGTTGACTGATCCAGCATTTGTATTGCTGGGTCACCCAGTTCAAATCCCATTCGCCGACGGTCTTGAACTCAGTCAAGACGGACCATAAAATCTTGAGATTAATATAGTGTCTCAAATAAATCCAAACGGCAATAAATACAAGAAAGAAGGGGATTTGGATAGGAGACCCAATATAATTGAGGGTTTTAGACATCCCGAGAAAGAAGTCGGACACATCCATGGAAACAAAGATCTCAATACCCATCCAAGTGAAATGGAATCTGTATGAACACCAAATCAAAGCAATGGTGATGATATGGTGTAACACAAACTCATTATGATCCTTTCTTGGTTTTTCCACTTGAAGAATCAAAATGACAAATTGTTGTAACCAGAATGCAGCTTGACCAAGATAAAATACCTTGAAGTAAATATCATGAGTTTTGTGGGGATAATCAACATACATTGGAGTGGTTTGGAATAACCATAAGGGCAATTGTTTCATGATCCACAAACCGAAAACTCCACTGGAGCCGAAGTATACAATACAGTAGGTTTGTTCCATGAATCTTTTGACCTTACCTTCCTTCTTAATACCGAAATAGTACGCCAATGGTCTCAAGAAGAGGCACATGAGAAACTCTCTCGTAAAGGTAAAGAAAATAGCATAAAAACCAACAAAATAAAAATCGTTTGCACCTTTACCGTATTGATCAGTACCTTCGATGTGGTAAGAAGGCACCAAACATTTTTGTAAGAATTGATGAATTTGACCTTCAGGGTTAGATATTAAGTAGCTGACAACAGAAGCAAGCAAAATGGTGAAGGGATGGATCCAAGTTTGGCGGTAGCACAATTCCTGGTAGCCCAACCAAATTTTTTTCAAAATCTGCACATCTGTAGTGGCTTTCTCATTCAAGCTAGTCAATCTTTCGCTCGATACTTTACGTTGGTGTTGAGAAACGTTCATAGTAGACAAACTGGGTGAAGCATCACCCAATTCAATTTTTCCAATCGAAGAACCTCTTCTACGTGACATCTTACACCGATTTGAATTTAGAATGCTATTGCTGAAAAATGAGAAACAATCGAGAAATCGACGAGCACTTCAATTTACTTTTGCGAAGAGCCGAAATAGGGGCTCTCTTATTGTTTCGGAAGGGTTTGTGGAATCATGACCTCCGGATCTACAAACTGATATGAGTCGATTAGTTTTCGGCCCTCTTATTTAATTTTGTTTAATGATTTTTTCAGATCCTATTGTGGATCAAACTCCATCTGACACAAAGTGTAATTTTCACCAAAAAACATTTAAATAAAGGTCGATTTTTTTTTATGCTTCCAAACTGTCATATAAACTCTTCTACTCCATACAAGATACATAGTTGGTCGTTTGTCATTCATAGTGTTGGTGCTGTACAATGATGTCATGGCTTAATAAGTATATCACGTGACTATCACATGATGACTCGGCAACAGCTCCTCTTATCAGACGATGTTAGTGACGTAACATTGGGGCACGAAGACAAAACAAAAACAGCGACAAATAATAGCGACAAATCTACAGGTTTTCTTGTGTCTCCCCCCAAACAGTCATTGATAGCGAGGAATTCGAGCAATTCCTAAATATTCCTATCCTCGGATAAAAGGGAAAAGCTCATTTTTTACAATCGGTCGATATAAAAGATTTGACACTTCCTCCTTTAATAATTATAATTTGAATATTTAATTACTATGTGTCAAGGAAGTATTTGCAGTATCTGCCATCATAAATCTTGGGTTGGTTGCGGTAAGCATATTGCTGCTATCATGGATAACACTCCAAAAGAGAACTGGTGTACATGTGAGCATGTTGATCAAGAGAGCGATTTGAACTATCCTCCAAGGGCATCGACTGGTTTTGCCCGCAAGACAACTCCATAAAGAGGTCTCGTCACCCGTGGTTGCATTTTTGGTTCACAATTGGACGTTTCGGGTTCAAATGTTGGCTAAGGACGAATTGAAATAATTAACTTGAGTGACTACTTAGGTTCACATCTGAAGCAGACGAATACTGTGTATTCAATGAATATAAATAACTGATAGAGCCTTCTATCGACTCTAGAACCTTCTCGCCCTATCTGGTGGCCAATTTCGGTCAGGAACCCGCCACATTCTTGACTTTATCTTTCTTGAGCAGTCACACGATCCTCGATTTTACCCCATATTTTCTCACGGTGACCATAATAACCTCGTAGCTCGGTTATTGTAAACTGCATTTCTAGCGTGTTTTGAGTCATAATCCCCGAGTATCTTCTGCTTAACCTTACTTATTACAATACTGATTTTCGAGCTGTTCGAAGCACATTCCAAAAATCGGTCTTTTTAACTTTTACTGTTGCTTCTTAATTGGAGAGGGTGTTTTCCATCGCGACCGTCATTTGAAATTTTAATCAACACATACTACAATTATGAATTTGAATCACCCAGATTTTTTGAATAACAATGACAAATTCAAGCTACCTCCGAACTCCAACAGTTTGAACTTGTCATCAAATGCAAACAATTCTGACAACTCAAATACGAATGGAAACAACCGTTCAAATAGCGTAAATGCTACCGGGGTAAATTTTGGTGGTAATTTACGTTCTAGCTCAATTTCGAATGCAACTCCCCAAATTAATGCCAACGACAAAGAATTGAATAACGACAATTTGAACAATTTATTCAACAAGTTAAATTTAGATTTAGAGAAATCGCCCACTTCGAAACCCCAGTTACCTATCACATCGCCACTAGTCAATCCATTTTCGCCAAACTTGAATCCTTACAACTATAATGTGAACAGTTTAGATAGCTTCAGTTTACCTTTAGAATTACAGGGTGGTATCGGCAATATCAGTTCTCGTAGGCCTTCATATGCTGCAGAGTCATTCACTAGAGATTTCTTTGGTCCTTACCAAGGACAAGGATTTCAAGGTCAAATACCAGGTCAAGTACCAGGTAACATACAAGGCCACGTATCAGGGCAGGTCCCTGGATTACAATCGCAAGGGCAGAATACAGGGGGGTTTTCTGAAATTAGCAATCTGAACTTAAATCATTTAAGCAATAGACTCGACTTATTTCAGTATGCTACCACCAATAATTATTTGAACAGCTATAATACAGCAGAAAGTTTTAACCAATTCAATTTGAACGCAAATTTCAACGACTTTCAAAGTAGAAGACCAAGTCAGTTAGTTGATTTTGCCTCTTTTCAACCAGTTGACAATGTATCGGCGAAAAAAGCCACAACAGAAGGCGACGCTCTCGGGTCTACAGCAAGCAGTAGAGAATCTGCAAATGCCACCTCAAATAGTGAGTTTCAATTAGAAAACGGATTGACATTCAAGGATAACCATATCTTGTCGTCCCCCGAATTGAAGCAACTTTATAAGCAAACAACCAAATATTTTCAAAACCCCGAATTAACCAAAGAAATATTGAGTCATATGGACAAATTGGTGGCCAACCCTGTTGTTTTCAAAATGATAACGTTTATCAAAAACTTGAATAATTTGAATTTTAATCATAAGTCCTTATGCTTAGTCACAAACAAAAATGGTAAGTTCGATTTACTTTCATACCCCAATAATTCAAATTTGCTTTTAAACGTCAATGATTTGGTAATTGTAGATGGGGATCGTGGTAAGGATTTGGTGATGATTAGTCGACCAATGGTTGATTTGAACTTTGCAATTCTATTCAACTTTCTAAAGAAGATTGAGCACTTGAAGTCATTGAAGATCGATGATTCTCTCAATCACAATCTCAACTTGAACAATTCACTGATTAATGCATCAAGTATAGTCAACAATTCAAATCAAGATAATGAGTTTATTATCTCCCTTCCCACGAAACAGGTTCTCAGGTTTGCAACTCCGAAAGAGGTGAATAAAATTTCTGGTAAATTTTTAGAGGAGAAAAAGGCATTCATGACCTGTTTCAATAAAATTCAAGAGTTGAATTTGCAAAACAATTTGCAATTGATCAACGTGGAATATCAATCGGATTTCAAGAAGTTGATATTCTATTATTTTGCAAATTTCAAAAGGATTGATTTTAGGTCCCTTATAAAAGAATTGTTCAAAATCTACAAAACCAGAATTTGGCTTTGTGCTATATTGCCATATGATAATCCTCAGTCAATTAACAACTTTCCAAAATTGAAACCCTTGACCAACTCCATCCCATCCGAGTACAAGTTAAGTCAGGAAGCCATCGGAAAGTTTTCCATCAGCAGTTTGAATGATTTGAATTATTCAAATCACTTCCATTCAATCAACTTGAAAAATTTGATCAACCTATTGGAGAACGACATTCACGGATATTTTTATGGGTTTAATAGTAATTTCAAATCTAGTTAGATGGAACGGAATAAAATGCAAGACTGGTTATATGACAAAACCGACTAAAACGAATTAAAGACGAAAATTTATGATAATGATATTATGTACTTTTCATTATGGTTGATAGATTAATAGACAATTTTGTACCTGTAATCTTCAAATCTCGTAATCCAGAGGAAACAGAATTTATGACAGTAATAAAATACGTTGAATAAATATACATTGAATAAATACATCAAAGTTCATCTTTGAACTCGTTAGTGACCAATTCTCTCTTTTGAGCCAAATATTCATCTCTCTTTCTCTCTCTCTCCGTTTTACTTTCGCCGTATTGGTCAACCATCTCTTGAGAAACACCATTACTGATTAAGCTTTGCCAATGTCTCATTGGGGCAAAGGCATTTCGCTGGTAGCTGTAATCTTCGATAATTTCTCTTAATTGAGCTTGCGAGTCGGCAACAAAAGGGCCGTAATGTACAGTTGGTTGATCCAAAATTTTACCACCCACCAACAAAAACTCAATATCCTCCTCATTACTTATGGGATTAGCACCTTTGACTACCCCACCGTCAGTATTAAAAAAACAATTATGGAACTCATTGACCTGGGTACCATCTGCTATCTTCAAGCCATTTCCTTTCATCACATAGAGGAATACATTAAAGTCCTTGGGGAATTTTTGTTCGAAAATTGCTCCTGGCTTCAAATTATAAGTATAGTAGTGGAATGGGGTATCTAGTAAATTTCTGTCAGCTTTGACTCCATATGCCTCACCACTAACAACTGAAACCTTAAGCTTACCATCTTGTTCTTCAGTCTCTTCTACTTCGTAGCCTCTAATGTCAGTATATGTAGGCTCACCCTTCCTCAATTCGATAGGCTGATCAACCCACAATTGCATACCTTCGGGGATCTCCCCCGACTTTAAAGCGACTGGCATTTCTGCATGGACGATTCCTGATCTTGATGACATGATTTGCATATCGCCTTCGAAAAGAACACCTTTATTGTTGAAATCTTCATGCATAATAGCCCCCTTCTTCACAAGGGTTACAGTATTGATACTGCTGTGAGGATGAGCTTCGAAGCCACCTTGAGGAACATAGAAATGATCCAACATCAAGAATGGGCTGAATTTTTGCATTCCTGGGACACCGATCGATCTTCTCACCACGGCCCCCACACCTTCTGGTTTCTTTATTGCATGTATTACTTTGGCTACTGTTCTAGGGGTCATTGATTCTGCCATGACAACACTCAATAAACTGAATATAAAATAAACGACCTTGATTTTGAGTTTTGATTTCAAATTCTGTGGAGAGAAGGGATTCTCTAGTCGATTTATAGCGTTTTAGCTTCGAAGACCTTAATTCAAAGAAGATTAGGCGATGTAAGAAATTAATTCTTTAGTAAAATTTTAGTAACCGGCTTTAACTATTCTCATTACTAAAGGGACCCGCACGACTCTAGAATTTGTAATGCGAATAGCTACTTCATTACTTGGTGCTTTCGGGTGATATTCACGCACAGTAGTAGTCATACTGGTGTCGCTGAAAGGCCTCTAGGCAGCCGAGAGATTATCGAATAAGAGGATAATTGGTTTTGTTCCGATCACAGAAACCAACAACAGGATATCCCGTCAAAGCTGCTTTTTGCAGCCATTGAAATTCTGTATGAGGTTAAGATATGAATCTAATATACATTGTAGTCCCCCTTCCCCTGTGTAATCCTGACTAATCCGTCTTTGCTGACTTATTCAAATGACTCTCCTTCCCTAAGTGCAATAACCTGTCAAATTCGTGATCGTCAATGACCGTATTATCATTCAAGCTGATGTTGGAGCCGTTATCTAAATTATATAGCACCTGTTCATCGTTAATTGTGCTCATAACATTAGATTTGACATCATTAACGAACGACCATATGCTCGACGACACATTGGCTAGCATATCATTGTCCCGATCGTGTGACTGATTGTAAGGTTCTCGAGTTTCGCTGCTTACAGTTTTATTTACATTGTAGTTATCCACCTCAAGAATATCCTCTAGATCGATATTGTCGTTATTGGACTTATCCTTGAGTGGCGAATTCGAATTGGTGAACGAGAAGCTATCAGATGAACTTCTCTGTGATGTTTGCTGTGGAAGTTCTGTGTCGTTTTCATTGATTTGATGTAGGTTCACATGTCTGTCGTGATTTGTATCCTTTCCCAGAGTTTGCATTTCTTTTTCCCTGTTCTTTTCCGGTATTAATGACTTTTCGAACTCATGCTGAAGCATGGTATCGAATTGCTGTATCAAACTTAATGGTTTTGATAGACTTGACCAGATACTCTTGTCACCTGATATTCTTCTATGGTTGTTAGCCTCATCTCTTGGGTTGCTATCACCTCTGAGTCTTCCATCTACCGCAGTTGCGGCGGAAGAGGGTCCTGCTGGATCATTGTGTTTCTCGGAGTGTAATTCGTTGTATAATGATCTCTGGATCAATTCTCTCAATTTGTGTAGTTCTCGCTCATGGGTGGACAATTTTTGGTTCAAGTTGTTGATGCTATCTTTGATCTCCACTATACTCATCTCCTTCAATGCTAGTAACCTCAACTGCTGTTCAAACTCTAGATTTCGAATCTCTTCAATCGGTGGTAATGCAACGTCGTATTTTAGTCCGCCCCTTTTCCAGCTGCTTTCTTCGTGCCTGTTAAAGTGAGATTCAAGGTCTTCGCCTCCAAACTGGGGGACTTTGCTGGGGACATTCTCATCTACTATAGGCAAGGTAGAGCTTCTGGATCTCTGAGGTGTTATCGAATCTGCAGATATAGGGGAAACTGCCAAATTTAAACCAATTCCCTTGGACCTTATGGAGCCTGAGCGACTCAATCCCTTCCTAAGAGTTATATTCTTAAGCTCTTTGTTCGGAGATGGCGTCTTTTCCATGTGTATCGATTTGTTCCCCTTCTTGTCGCGATAAATTGAAGCGCGGTCCAAATCAGAAGATAAGGATGGTTAACGAAAAGATACAAAACTCAGTCAAGAAGTGGATGAAATGGGTAGCAATACTATTGCTCGCGCGTCGTGAAAGGGCAGTTAGGTGGGCCAGTTTCTTATCATTGAACCCAGCTTTTAAAGAATTAGTCAAGCAATCTGGTCTTGTGATAAATAAACCCCACATTGACAAGTTATGTAATTTACTTAGCACTGGATTGTTGTATCTGGCAATCAGTGGAAAAAGCCTGTTTCCAAGCGACTACGGAATTATCTATATATGGGCAAGCTATATCAGTGAGTTGAATCCACCCTCACATTCCCAAATCCTTGTTTCCAAAACATCCCAATACTTCAAGGTCAATTATTACAAGTCACCCAGGTTGAGACATTTATACCAGAATAAGCATTTTTTGATATTTCCGTTCATGTTTGCGCAGATATTATCCAACTACTTGACTCCAACCAAGTACAAATTGAATCAGCGGTACTTGTCATCCACCATTAAATCAAGAATCTTGAATCCTATATGGATAAACTTCGAGATGGGGTTCAAGATACGTAAATTGAACTGGCCAGGGCTTTTGAAAGCATACGTGGTTCACAATCTTATAATTCTAGCTGTTTACGCAGTGTTGAACTTCAAAAAGCGGGTGATAGATCACTATTATGAATTAAAACATAAGGTGTATCACGCTAACGATTTGCAAGATTTTAAAAGCGTATTGCTCAACTATTTTACCTATATTTTCCACAAATCAAACTCAATTGTTAATTTCATCTACTTGCCCAACTTGATTTCGATCTTGTTGATTTCGTTGACTTCACCATTTACGAAGTCCATAAACAATTCCAGATTTAGGAAAACCTATTTTAAGCTTTATATCAAGCTTATTGGATTTGTGGCGGGTTTCACCACGTTGGTGGCCAACTCAATGGATTTGGTACCCGATTATCGTTATCATTTAACTGACTACGACGAAGACACTATGAATGTTCATGAAACATCAAATATCAGAAGGATCCAAGATTCGTTTTTCAATGGCTTAAATTTGTACTTGATAAAGCTCCTTCTTTTGCAAAAGTGGAGAATATTGAAGGAGAACCACCCAGTGTTCAGAAACGTCAAAGCCACTACATGGAACTATTTGGAAAACTTAGTGTTTTGTTACGGAATATTCAAACTAATGAATTTGAACGACTTTTTGAAGAATACAAAGGGAAAGGATTACGGATTAAGGGGAAATTCCCTTGTTAGGGTTGTAGATAAGATAATGTAACAGGGTAGTGATGAAACGCAACATCGCTTGGTGATATTGATTGTGTAGACGAAAAATAATTGATACTATACAATTCTATTCATGAAGATTTCTTCTACAGGTCCTAATCTTCTTTCGAAATGGTCTAATAACCACCTGCACCCGGAACATTTTCCTTACCTTTCAATTTTTTCAACAAATTCTTGAACCTGGTCTTATCCCTTTCGCCTGATTCTCCAACTTCACTGGTCAATTCATTGACTCTATCCCATAAGGTTCCTTTGTTCAAGAATCCATCTCTTTTAGCCAAAAAATCCTCCTCTTCCTTTAAAATTTCTTTACTATGTGTTTCTCTCTTGTTGTTGTAGTTGTCATAAAAGTCATCAATGGTTGATTGGGCTTTGGCGATGATTTCTTCTTTCTTCTTCTTGTTAATCTTCTCACGTTGTTCGATTTCCAAATTTCTGCGTTCTTGCCATTCTTTCAAGTGTTTGGATTCACCTTCGAATTGGTTGTTTGTGAATTCCTCGAAATCGTCATCATCATCTTGGAGCTGTTGAGGTTGTTCTTCAGATTGGTCCTCCTCAGCCACCTCGGGGAATTGTTCCTTGAAGTCATTTATTTCGTCGTCACTTTCCTTCAAGATATCTTGATCTTGTTCAGTTTTGAATTCATCTCCAACCAACTCTTTTTCTCTCGATAAAAAATTACTATCACCGTCTGTTGGTAAGCTGTCTTCTATGGAGTCTAATGCAGGAAACTTATCGGCCATTGTATTCAATTAAATCGGTTTGGGTTATCAAAATCGAAATGATTTTCGTTGAGAAACTTGATTACGTCGCGCGACAATGAGACATGGGATCGGGTGCACGGGTGTGATTGCTCAACAGGGGTATGTGACAGGTGTACGGGTGTTATATAGCAAATATCATTACAAGGACATGTCGTATATACGGATGGAGGAATCTGAACTACCCACAGCGAGGTAGTTGTCGTTGAACTTCATTACCGAGACTTTTTCACCTGGTGAAATGGCATCATCAACTTTACTGATGATCTTGAGCTTCATATCATCGATTTCAACGAACAAGATTTCACCGGTTTCCAATCCTACAGCCATGACAGGCTTGAAACCATGTAGTTTTTGGCAGCTTGCTACAGCCGTTATAACGGTAGGCAATTTTAGCACGTCGATTTCTTTGTCTTCTTCCACTCTCCACAACTTCAACAGTTTGTCTCTTGATCCTGTAACGAAATAGTATCCGAAATCACTGGGTAGCCAGCAAGAATCCCAAATAATTCTTGTATGTGCTTTATGGTTTGTTTTGACCATATTGAATTTTCCTTTGTCTTCATCTATCATCTCCCATAAAATAAATTGTCTGTCTCTGGAAACTGATAATAGATATTTGCCGTCTGGGGAAAATTCCAAATTGGTGATAGTTAATGAATGGCCCGGCAAGGTTTGTTCACACTGCTGAAAGTCTTTCCCTATGTTGAATAATCTGATCATCCCGTGCTTCTCTGTATTACATTTACAGGAAGTTGCAATCAATTTACCATTCGGAGACACAACACAATTGGCGATCTCATAACCATGACCGTAGAGTTTTTCAAGCTCAGGGAACAAGGTGAATCTTTGAAGATGGTCCTCCAAAGGAGGGCCGTTTAACTCGTCGAACACATCTTTGTTCGTGGATTCGAGATTCTCGGCTTCTTCATTAACATCTCCGGCTTCAAGTTGATCTTTGGCAGATTTATTGGAAAGTCCCAAAACAGGAAGAGCCGCAACGTCAGGGAGGTCTTCAACTGCAATCCTGGTGCCGACGAATTTCTCTAAAACGTGTTTGATGTTTTTGGTCATTTCAAACACTCTCAAGATCTTTTCGTCACCACCTGAAACAAACTTGGTTCCGCTGATAAAATCTAAGCAGATCATATCATATCCGTGGATTTGGGGCCTTCCAAATTCGTGCCAGGTGACCTGATCCGCAGGGCCCACCACAGATTTGCTCCAAGGTGCAACTAATCTTGTAGTTTGGTCTAGTGAGGTAGCCATGATGTAACTTTTGTCTGGAGACCATACGATGTCAGTGACTTCTCTGGTTGGACCAGAAACACTAAGCACAGATTCCCAGCTCCTATTATCATTCAAAGAACTCTTGAATTTCCTGATAGAGCCGGTTTTACCGTTGGTGATGATATATTGGGCCCCGTGTTCGATGTACCAGTTGACCGACCAAAATCCTCCCGAAGCTCCAGTAGCGGTCGACGCTCCTTTTATGGAAAGTTCTCCGATTCTACTCACACAGATCCAAATACCAGATTCGAAATCCATTTCCCAAATCATCAACGCGGTATCAGCACTGGAAGAGAGAAGCTGTAACTTTGTATCGTCAGCCCCAGTGGGTTGCCAGCTCAAGCCAGTGATCCAGTCGTCATGGCCAACGATTAAGGCCTCGAAACTGAATGCCAACCTGGTTTGGCCCACCTGGAACTTGTATTGTTTGCTGGTCAACAATACTAGCTTGGTGGAGTCTTCATCAAAGTCGTCGATCTTCTCATTGATTCTTAATCTCCACAACCTTATGTATCTGTCTTGAGATCCACTGGCCAATAGGTAATTGTCCTCGGATTCTCTGGTGAATGTCAAACATTTGATCCAATCTTCATGGCCTGTCAAGACTGCGGTATTGGTGAGGTTGGCTATTTTCCCATCGCACACTTCGAAGCTGTAGACGTAAAGATTGACGGTAGTGCCTCCAATGACCAATACGAACTGATTGGGCCTCACCTCCTGCAAAGCCAAACTTAAGGGATAGAACCCTGGCTTGATGCGGAAGGCAGCCAGTTGGTGCCATTCGGAGCTGTGGTGCCATATGATGACCTCTCCGTCGGAAGACCCAGTAACAAAGAACGACTTCAGCACTGTGATGCAACTAATTGATCCTTGATGGCCCTGTGACGTCTGCACCACGGAGTAGAGGTCCCCGTCCTTTTTCCAGATGTTGATCTCCTTATCCTCGGCCCCGGTGACCAAATAATCGGAATCGGGAATGAATCTGACACAGGTTACCTCTGCAGAATGCTTCTTCAACGTGTTATAAACTCCTTTAATACCGCTGGGGTTCCATAAAGCCACATTGTTTTTGGCACCAAAGGCAACTAGGTGGTGTAAGTCGCTGTAATCCACCGCAAAGGACTGCTTGTTGGCTCCTATCAACACCGCTTGTTGGTCTATGTTCATGTTCTAAAAATTTTAAGCAGCAGCTGCGATGCAAATTTCGCGACTAACCCGCAGCGATGGTTTCAGCGTATGTATATCGAGCGAGAAATCCTGCCCACCAGGGGTGCCGAAGCCGGAAATAGAACCCAATGGGCCTGCCCTGAGCCGATGGGGGAATTTTGCCAATGCCTGCTAACTTTTTAGAGTGTTATTGAACGTAAATGCCAATCCGGAGTCAATTACACAGTTCCACGACGAACTATCCAACGAGTTACCGAACTTGAAAGGCAACTGGAATTTCAGCTTTAAGATCTTCAGAAATAACCAATTCTCTATTCCTCCAGAGAAGGCTGATACCTTAGAGGTTTCGGATGAAACAAAGTTCTTGCACACGCTATCGCCATCTTATTTGAGCAATTCGTGTATAAGCTTGGTGAATAAAAGGTCGTCAGCGGTGTTCACCAGCATGATCAACGAGGAGGTGGGGGAGTTGAATTCTAGTCTTCTCACCATACCCGACAACCACTTGCATATGGGAGCCACCACGGGGTTGAACGATCCCTTTGACATGTTTATAACCCATAAACTACAGAGCCTATGGACCTTGAGGCAGAACATAAGAGGGGATGGGGGCCAGATATACGAGCTAGAGAACGGCAATTTGATTGTCAAAACCTCCAACGTGTTCTTGCATGGGATATTCAAAGGTCTATTGATTGAAATCATCATAGATGACCATGTGGTTGAGAAGAAAGACAAGGAGTACTTGAAGTCAATTTTCGACAGAATAGTGACCAACTACAAAATACCTACGGGCCGAATGTGCTACGATCTACTTGACGCCAATAAGTTCGACAAGTATGGTGACTTGAGTTTACAGTATTCCGAGATTTTGAATTTCTAGCGTCCCGAAACGTTCAAATCCCCCCATAACCAAGAGTATCCACTGATATCTTCACCACAGGTCCGCCTTCTCGATATCACTGGCACAAACGATCAATATATAGTTTGGTATCGTGATCTTAATTCTCATCGCTCATCGCATCGAAATCTCAAATTTTCGTACCAAGACTATGGTGAAAAAATTAAAGAACCAGTCCAGACAGCGGAAGATCCATCTTCGTAGGAAGGAAGAACTGGAGTTGGAAGACTTGAATAAGAAGATTCAAGAATATGACACCAGCAATGAAGCCACGATCTCGAAACTCTCCCAATTCAAGGAATTGCCCATATCCGCAAACACCTTGAAGGGTTTGACCGAGGCCAGTTTTTTATCGTTGACTGATATCCAGAAAAGGTCGATACCATTTGCATTGAAAGGCGAAGATGTATTAGCCACGGCAAAAACGGGGTCAGGTAAGACCTTGGCGTTCTTGATCCCAGTAGTTGAGTCGTTGTTGAGAACCAAGATTACCGAGTATGATGGTTTGGCAGCGTTGATTATTTCTCCCACCAGGGAGTTGGCGGTGCAGATCTTCGAGGTTTTGACCAAAATTGGTAAATATAACCAATTTTCTGCGGGATTGGTCACTGGAGGCAAAGATGTCAAGTATGAGAAGGAAAGAGTGTCAAGAATGAATATTTTGGTGGGTACTCCAGGGAGGATATCCCAGCACTTGAACGAGGCTGTGGGAATGGAAACCACCAATTTGCAAGTGTTGGTGTTGGATGAGGCCGATAGGTGTTTGGATATGGGGTTCAAATCCCAAATCGATAATATAATTGGACATTTACCTCCTTCGAGACAAACGTTGTTGTTCTCGGCGACCCAGAACGAAAACGTAAAGGACTTGGCCAGATTGTCGTTGACCAATCCAAAGAGAATCGGAGTTTCCTCCGATAGTGACATTTCCGCCACCCCTGAATCCTTGGATCAATACTATATCAAAGTGCCATTAAATGATAAATTGGATGTTTTATGGTCCTTCATCAAATCGCATCTCAATTCAAAAATCTTGGTTTTCTTTTCGTCATCGAAGCAAGTGCAGTATACATACGAGACGTTTCGTAAATTACAGCCAGGAATGTCGTTGTTGAAACTTTATGGCCGTCACAAACAAACTTCTCGTCTTGAAACCACGGTGAAGTTCTCACAAGCTCAACATGCATGTCTATTTGCAACTGATATCGTTGCGAGAGGCCTTGACTTTCCTGCCATCGATTGGGTGATACAAGTGGATTGCCCCGAGGACGCGGCTACCTACGTTCATAGAGTCGGAAGGGCTGCAAGATTCGGCAGGGAGGGAAAATCGTTGTTGATGTTATTGCCATCTGAAGAAGAAGGATTCATGAAAAGATTGAAAACCAACAAAATCGAATTGAAGTTCATGAATATCAAGCAAAAATCAAAGAAGACCATCAAGCCACAATTACAATCATTGTGTTTCAAAGACCCGATTTTGAAGAATTTGGGTCAAAGAGCATTTATCTCCTATTTCAGATCGGTGTACGTCCAGAAAGACAAGGATGTTTTCAAAGTGGAGGAATTACCTACTGAAGCGTTTGCAGCATCGCTAGGTTTGCCTGGAGCACCGAAGATTAAGATGAAAGGCGGACAAAACAACAAGGAAAAGAAGAACCAATCGAGGCAATTGACTCAGTTGGCCAAAACCAACGAAGACGGTGAGATAACAAAGGGAGACAATGATAAAAAGGTGAAGACCAGATACGACAGGATGTTTGAAAGACAGAATCAAACCGTTTTATCCGATAACTACTTGAATATGACGGGAAACAAGAAGGGAAAGAAAGAAGACGACAGCGATGACGAATTTATGGTTGTCAAACGTAAAGATCACAATATAGTCGAAGAGGAATTACCGGATTTAAGCATACCGGTATCGAAAAGACAAGCCAAGAAAGCTCTTTCAAAGAAAGCAAGTGTTGCAGGCAGAGGGAATCCTACCAAGTTGGTTTTCGACGATGAAGGAGAAGCTCATCCAGTATACGAGTTGGAAGACGAAGAAGATTTCAAGAAAGCCGGGGACTCTAAAGTGCAAAAGGAACAGTTCGTTACCAAAGAATCCGAACTTATGGGTGTTGCAGATGTTCAGGATAAATTGACGGCCAAACAAAAGAGAGACGAGAAGAAAAGAAGGAGAAAAGAGATGGAGAGAATGGCGAAGGAGGCCAGTGACGAAGGCAGCGACGATCAGGAGGTGGTATACTCTTTAAAGCCTGATCTCGATAATGATATGGTGTATTCCGAGGAAGAAGCTGAACCACAGCCCAAGAAACCCAAATGGTTCCAAACGGATGCACCTGCAAAACCTACTGATGAATTTATTGAGGTTAATGAACCAGAAACCTTGGAGGATTTGGAAGCATTGACTAGCAGATTGATCAATACTTAATACAGGCTCATGTTCCCTCTTAGCTTTGCTACCTTTGTCACCTTTTGTCTTTTATTTCTCTGAGGTAGTGATGTCGTTTATTTATATGATTATGGGGGTGGCAATCAACTTGCCGTCAACCTCGCCTAACTTACCTGCTGTCCCTTTGATTTGTGGTGGTTTCTCTTCTTCATCTATTTCAATATCGTCATTTGGCTCGTCTTTGACCTTGGCATCCTCTTCTGGTTCTTCATGCAAATTTAACACTATCAACTCTTGTAAGAAGTTGGAAGCAACACCAGCAGTGAGATCCAAGTTGATATCCAGGCCCAAATTTATAGTGATCCTTCCCGATTTGTGAATATTGAAACTGCCAACCTGTCCATTTAAGGACGTAGTGGGGGAAATAAGCTTATTTTGGTCTATTATTTCAGATTTAGACGACAGGGGGTCTTCACTGGTGCTATTGCGAACCGGAGACGGTTCATAATCCGGTAATAGTTTGGGTAACTGCACCAATGTGAATTTGTCGCTGGTGGACAACAGGTCGAACTTCGTCGTCAACAAATCAATGATGTGGCTGCGATCGTCGTTGATTTTATCGAGCTCTTCCATATCAAGGAGATCAACTGGTTGGGCTATTCTTGATTCCAAATCAGCTTTGGTGCTTAGGATCTGCTGCAACTCTGTTTCGATGTTTTCGCTCTTGACCGAGGATTCTTTGACGAATTCCGAGGTGAGGGGTTCCTCTTTGACGGGGCTCTCTTCCTTCACTGGTGATTCCTCTTTAACAGGACTGATTTCCTTCATGAAGTCTGGCTGGGTTCTTCCGGGCCTTACTGGGAACAATATCGTTTCTGAGTCATCGAACTTATAGTCCTTATTCATATCTATCTTAGTCAAGTCGTCGTCGTCGTCCGAACTGGAACCAGAGCTGGCTTTAGCGCCATCCTTCAACTTCAAGCTTTGGATGAATTCAGGACTGGGCGACACCACATTGCCGAAGGTTTTCGGCTGAGCCGCCGAGGCGCCTACAGAGACAGCACCAGAGGCAAACAACCCCGATGACAACACATGGGTGCCGGCGTAGTTATGTTTACCTCCTCTTCCTCGACTGGGTCTGTTACCACGAGGTTTAGGTCTGCCGTGGTCCTCGTTTTCTTGCTTGACCTTGACGGTCTTGTCTCTCTCCTCCTTGGACTTCCGTTCGACTGCCTTGGGCTTGAATTTCAACGAAGGCTTGGAATTTGGCTTTTTGGTTAACGATTCTAATCTGTTAGACATTGATAGATGAGCATTGAGAATTTTTTTGAGAACACGATCAAAATGGCTAGAAGGTCTAAACCGGTTATGCCTGAGGACAATGAAGTCGATGACTTCCACAATAACCAGGAAAAGATTCTTTTGGATCAGGCAGGGGTGTATGGCCAAAGCCACCACGATGAAGATGACGAGGACGAGGAAGTTTTGGGGATAAATGAAGATGATGAGGACGATGAGGTAGATCAAGAAATGGATAGTGACGAATCCGAGGGCGAAGAGGACGAGGACGAAGATCAGATCGAAGGATGGGGTGGCAGAAAGAACTACTACGGGGGCGATGACGCTGACGATGCGGTAGCAGCCAAGCAAATGACCGAAGAAGCTATAAGGCAACAGAAGCAGCACTTACAGGAGCTTGGAATGGATGACTATGTGGATGAGGATATGATGGAAGACTGGAATAAGAAAGCCGAGTCGTTTGATAGCGCTAAAACCAAGAAGATGGTGATCAACGAAGACTTGAATTTGAACAAGCTAGACAAGTCGGAGAAGTTGGAGTTGTTAACATCGTCATTTCCAGAGTTCACGGCGCTTTTGAAAGAATTGAACACCAATATGTCGATAATAGAGGATTTGGGTGACGACGAGGTGTCTAGTTTGAAAAAAATGGCGTTGACAGCGTATTCAAGTGCAATTTCCTCATACTTTTCTATTTTTGTTGACCAGATCAAGAACAACGAGCCATTTTCCAGTATGAAAGAACATCCGGTAATGGAAACCATTCTTACAACGAGACAGATATGGAAAGAGGTTGAAAATTTGGAATCTCAGGAGGAATTTGTAGACGCTGAACAAGATATGAGTGAAGAAGAGGTAGCTGTCAACGAGAGTGATGCAGAGGAGTCGCTCGAGGAGGAGAAAGACGATGAAGAGCAGGACGAAGACGAAGACGAAGAAGAAGAAGAAGAAGAAGAAGACGTTGCAGAGGATTTCAATATTGATATCTCCGCAAAACGTACCATCAAACAATCCAAGCCCACTATCAACGATTTCAGTGAACCGACCACCAGAGACGATATCGACGAGGAAGAAAAGCAAAAGAAGAAGAAATCCTTACGATTCTACACTGCCAAAATCGACAAATCCGCTCTTAAGAATGAAGAGAGGTTTTCAGGTGATCTCGACTTGCCTTACAAGGAAAGACTATTTGAACGTAAACAGAGATTGATTGAAGAAGCCAGAAAACGAGGATTGCAAGCCGACACCAACCATGATTTGGACAATGAAGATTTCGATGAACTCGACAATAAAACCGTCAATGAAGTCAACGACGACGAGTACTACAATCTAGTCAAGACTTCCAAGAAGAATCAAAAAGAAGACAGAAAACAAGCACACAAACAAGCGGTGAAGTTGGCCAAAGAAGGCAAATTACTAGAAAGCCAAGAGCTTTTAGGTGACGGCGGCAAGAGAGCATTGAACTTCCAGATCATGAAGAACAAAGGGTTAACAGCAAAGAGAAACAAAGAAGTGAGAAATGCCAGGGTGAAGAAGAGAAAGAAGTTCGAAAAGGCACAAAAGAAGTTGAAGAGTGTCAGACACGTTCACGAAAACAGCAAGGGACCTTATGAGGGTGAGAAGACCGGTATTAAGAAAGGGTTGTCCAGGTCGGTCAAATTGGGGTGATCTTCAGTATATAATATAATCAACATTAGTCGCACTCTTCTCACCCCAGTCGCACTCCAGTCGCACTCTCAAGGTTTTGCACTGGAAGCTCACAAATCGAATAACAGCTATTCATATGACCAACGAGCCGGTACGAAAGCCCAACATAACAATAGATGACCTATATCGGAGGTCCACGCAGTTTAGAATATGGTCGTTCACCAAAGAGATGCTAGTTGAAACCAGAGAAACCACCAATGAGAAAGGGAGAGCACTCGCCATAAAGAAGTTTAATGCTAGTTACGAAACCATAAGAGCAGAGAATCTAGAGTTTTTCGACAACCACAAGGACGAATTAGATGTTCAGAAGTTGTTGGATTTAATAACCTTGGACGAGGAAATCAAGTATTTGAACTTTTATGCCAAAAATATCTTGGAAGCTGCAAAGTACTTCAAAATGTCCACTCAAGTCAAGTCCACCGCGTTATCGTTCTTCAAGAAGTTCTATTTGTTGAATTCGGTGATGCAATACCATCCCAAAAACATATTGTACACCTGCTTGTTCCTTGCAGCCAAATCGGAAAACTACTTCATTTCCATCGAAACGTTTTGTAAGGGCTTGCAAAAGACCGAACCCAAGGATATTTTGGACTTGGAGTTCATTGTGTTACAAAGCCTCAAGTTCACATTATTAGTGCACCATCCATTCAGACCGCTTTACGGGTTTTTCCTAGACTTTCAGCAAGTTTTACCCGAACTAAAAGTCGATGAGATAGGTGAGCTATACGACAAGGCCAAGAACTGGTTAAATAACTATGCATTGCTCAGTGATGTTTCATTCTTATTCACTCCTCCACAGATAGCCTTAGCCGCCATGTACGACGTTGATCCCGTTAGGACCAAAAAATACTTAATCACCAAATTTCAAAAACTAGACCCAATAAAAGAAGGAGAAGTTGCAAGCGAAAGCGGGTATGACTCCATTTTCAACACAGTTGAAGACTGTGTTCAAACAGCCAAACAGTTGATCGAATCCACCCGAGAAGAGAGCACGAAAATCGATAGGAAATGTTTCTTCGCCATCAACCCCGATAAACTTGTAAATAAAAGAATCAAGAAGTTGAGGCAATCCCAGGAGCAACAGTGACTGTAATTTTATGATATGTATTTATATATACACGCTAATAGTAACCTACCTTTCTATTGACACCGAGTTTATCGACTGAAAGCGATATCATCTATACGTAGAATTGATTTGACACATTCTGCAGCTAAAGATATTGCTGACGTGGACACCAATACTGGTTGTAAAATATGATCATCAAAGGTGTTAGTAGTACCAGATCTCCTAACAGAAATACCAGCATTGACCTCGTTTAATTCATGACGGTTTTTCAAGTCGGTAACAACCTCTATCGGGTTCAAGCCCGCATTTTCGGCCAAAGTGATAGGAATTATTTCCATGGCTTGACTGAATTCTTGGTAAACGAATTGTTCCAATCCGGATAATTTGGAAGACTCGGCCCATAACACTTTGGCAATTTCGATTTCAGGTGCTCCTCCACCGGCAATGAGCGCTTTTTCCTTCACAAGACATCTTATGACGCAAAGGGCATCGTGGATCGATCTTTCTGTTTCGTCTAGAACCAACTGGTTGGCTCCTCTTACCAACACCGACACCGTAGCATCAGAAGTAGCTTGCTGCTGCTGTTGTATACCGGTGATTTTGACGATTTTGGATCCAGAACTTTCCACTTCTTCAATCAAGTCAGCTGATCCCAACTTGTCTTCAGTAAATGCATCGATATCGGCAATGGGTTTGCATCCGGTTGATTTGGATAAGAATTCAACTTCGTCACGCTCGATGTCTCTGATGACCAAGATATTCAATTTTGACAAGAAATGCAACGCTAAATCATTAACGGCGTCTCTTAAGATCGATTTCTGAATCAACAACACATTACATTTGGCCTTTTTGATCTTCTTACAAATGTTCAAAAGATAGGCTCTTTCTTCCTTCAAAATCTTGTCCATTTGTCTGTAGTCATTGACAACAATGTTGTTTTCCATGTCGGGTTTAGGAGGACTCAATTGGAATTGGATTAAACCGATTTTTGCCTTTTCCATTCTAATTGGACCTCCGGCATTCTTCAACACGTTCTGGTTCAAGACTATTCCATTGATCAACTCCGTTTCGTCGATGGTGCCCCCCAATTTCTTGACGAGTCTGATATTATTCAAATCGACGTTGTCTTTGGTGGCATTAATGACCTTCAAAACACTGTCGACGGCTAAGGGAGCCAAGATGTTGGAGTGTTGAGACACGATTTTCGAGGACAACGAGGTGGAGGCGGCCTTGATCAAGGTGTTTTTGTCGTCGAGGTCAATCTTGTGACTCATGTCCAACAATACCTCGCACGATCTCTCCGCAGCCTTGGTAAACGATTCCCCAATCAAGGTTGGATGAATCCCTTTGTTCAATAATTTTTCTGCAGCAGCTAACAACGATCCGGTCAAAATGGCAACCGAGGTTGTACCATCACCAGCTTCTACGTCTTGGGCTGCACTCACGTCCACCAACATTCTCGCAGCAGGGTGCAAAATGGCCATATGCTTTAAGATTGTTGCCCCGTCATTAGACACAATAATTTCACCGCTTTTGGTCTTGATCATTTTATCCATACCTTTGGGACCCAACGAGGTTCGGATGGCATCGGAAACAGCTCGGGCTGCCAAGATGTTGGACTTCCTAACCTCTTGCGGTTTTTCTTTGTCTTTGAATCTCTCGTTACTAGTTGGTTTAGCCATCTTAATCAAATTTTTCAACAACGCGCGAACTTACTACACCATCTTCGCAGCACACTACCAGGTTGATCTATAATACTCAATATGACAAGAGACTACGCGGTGCTAGAGGAGGTCAGATGCACCACACAGGAGATTATTAACTGCAGCTATTCCAGGTGGTACCACAAGTTCAAACACTTCACCACACCGTCAGTGATCATACCGTTGCCAAAGGAGTTTTTGGATTACCTATCGTCAGAAAGCATCCATTTACCTTTAACAGGCCATTTCGAGGAGCCCGAGGCCCAGAGGGATGAAGATAGTAGCAGCGGTGAAGAAAGCGACGGGGAATGGGAAACTGAGCCGGCGGTGGATGCTACAAAAGCCTTCCCTGAAGTAAACGAGCTCATCGCTAATGCCCTACAGAAGTACACCTATCTCACCCCCAAAATGAACTGGAGTGCCCCAAAGGACGCCGCATGGATGATGATCGACAATTCTTTGAAGTGTAGAAACATCAACGATATATACTTACTACTCAAGTCGTCCGACCACATAACCCACGACTTGGACCATCCCTTTGATGAAGCAGTGGAGGAGGAGAAACCCGTGGTCGACTACGAGTTGGTTTTGCGCAAATGGAGGGATATTAACCCTGCGTTGGAGTTTAGAGCTTTTATAAGGAACGGGGTGATTGTGGGGAAGTCTCAACGAGATTTAAACTTTTACGACTTTCTTCAAGCTGTCGTAGATGAGGAGAAAATCAACGACAAGATCAACAACTTCCTCAACCTCGAAATCATCCCCCACTTTCCTAACCGAAATTTCATCATAGATGTGTACGTACCGAGGCCCTACACCAAGATATCTGTCATAGATATAAATCCGTTCTCCAGGGTGACGGATTCCATTCTATACACCTGGCCCGAGTTGGTAAACGACCAAGAAGACCGCATCAGACTCATCACCGAGACAAACTTGGGTAGATTCCGAACCAAGGCATATAGCGAAAGCCAAGTGCCACTCGATGTGGTGAACGCATCAGCAGATCCCGGTGCATTGGTGGAACTTGCTAAAGAATGGCAGCTTAATGAAAAATAGATAATGGCCCGCGCATCCCCCACGGTTTTCCCCCTCGCTCTAACCGCAATTTTGCCGCACTCTCGGATTTGTTCCCCCACCCCCCGACATATAGAGCACCACCAACCCGACTTCATTTGGACAATGGAGATCACTTTAACGAAGGAAAACGTGTTTTTGCCAGAATATCGCGGCAGTTTGACCGAGGGTATAAGCTATAACGAGAAGATCAATTCAGTATTATGGGTCGATATCAAGCTCGGGCAAATCCACCGCTACAATCTCGATACGTCCAAGCATGACCAACTCCAGTTGCCCGAGGGTGAAAGCATTGGAACCATGGGGTTTACCCAAGACAACGACGTTTACCTCGTTGGAACCAAACGAGGTCTCTCAAGGGCTGATTTTAAAGCCAAACAGATCACGTTCTTGAAAGAGTATCCCACTGATACGACCAAATTGAGGAGCAACGAGGGTAAGGTTGACAGCTGGGGAAATATGATCATCGGCACCATGTGTGATTTTCCTTATGAAGATAATATGGAACCGATTGGGTCTCTTTATAGAGTGAATGAATCGTTAGACATGGAAGTATTGGAGACAAATGCGTATATTCCTAATGGTTTGGGTTTCAATTTGGCCAAAGACAGGTTTTACTGGGTTGATTCTGTGACAAATAGTATTTTCGAGTATGACTACGACCAGAACACCCGCAAATTCTCAAACAAAAGGCCGTTTGTTAAGATCGAACAATTCACCCCTGGTGCCCCAGATGGGATGTTTCTCAGTACCAAAGAAGAATTTTGGGTGGCGGTGTTCGGCGGTTCATGCGTATTGAGATTAAACCTGAAAGGGGAGTTGATTGAAAAATACAATATTCCTGCGAAGCAAGTCACCTGTGTAACCATTGGAGGCGGTTATATGTGGATCAACACATGTTCAATGGGATCTACTGCGTACTTGAGTGAGTTAAAACCTGAAGACGACTTGGGGGGATTTCTTTTCAGATACAAAATCGACGACGTTGGAATTGAGCCCCAATATAGATTCAACTTGAAGTGATATGAATATAGATCAAGCTAGGCCGAGGCTTCTTTCTTATGCAGATCGAATACTCCTAAACTGGACTATTCGAGCTCTTGCGAAAGCTGTAAGAATCGTTGCACGAACTCTTCTACCAACTCGTTCTCTTGTTTCCCACCCTTTCTCAAATCATTGACTTTCAAATTGACCAAATCCTGATCGTTCCTCGGTAGTTTATGGATTAGCTGCACTATTTCTTGTAGGTGATGCTGCAAAGAGGGCTCTTTGAGAAGGAGTTGCACCGTTTCGTCGGCTAGGATTTTGTCGTACTTGCTAATACTAGTGGGAAGTTCTTGTTTGGTTTCCTCAACTTGAGCCGGTGTAGGCAAATCTGGTTTTTGGTCCGCTTGTTCGTCCAATTGCTTATGAGGAGCAGATTTGAAACAGTTCAACGAGCAATACTGACTGAAACATTTGGGACACTTGTATTTACTTGGATTTTCACAAAAGCTGCACTTCATCTCCATCGCATTTCTGAAAATTTCCAGTTCGCACTGTGGTCACATGACGCAGGTTTCAGCAGAATAAGCTTTCAAAGCAAGGGTTAAAAATTTCAGCAGTATGAGTCTGAGTAGAATGATGCATTTCAGAGTCAGAGTTTGAATTTCAAATAACAAAGAGAATGGATACAAACAGTAGTATTTCAACTTATAGGAAGATGAAACACGTAGCACAATTCTACTACATTGGGTATTGTTGCGCAAAATTTCTGCTTGAAATTCTTGTGCGTGAGAAAAATTTACCGCAAATCTGCAACTCGAAGATCCGTGAAAAAATAAATGCAACAAGTTCCATTAGTATACGATCAGGCAACAGCTAATTTCGGATTATTCCCCTATTGTCCTCCGAACTGATAAAATATACTCTTTCGTCTTGGAGTGGCCGTGAAACCTTTTTCCCCTATAAGGTCTATTTAATCCTTGGTTGCCATTTACTTAGCCACTAAAACTAGAACGCTAAATTGACGATATGTTTCTCGGAAGGCGTCAAATCTCAATTTAATTCCGTAACATGTAAAATTTCAGTTTTTGGCGACTTGCGATTTCAATATTTAATTTTTTCTCACACTCACTGCATGACGCCTAAAGCGTAAATAGTAGTAGTGTTGTTTCACATCTTTATCAATGGCCGCGGGTTCTGCCTATTTTAGGAGTGGAGCTCCTAAGAGCGAAACGCACAATAGCATAAAAAGCTCGTCAAATGACACAGTTGAATCTTCCATCGGAACAACAGCAATAATCGAGTGGCATGGTTTGTTGAGGCTTGTACTTTTATTTGGTGTTGGTGCAGTGCACCGTTGCACCAAACTCAAACGCTAAGAGGGACGATCATGGATGATGCGGAAATTCTCGATTGGCGGGGTTTTCACGTTATTTCCTTACTTCTAGACTTGTAGTATTTGTAGAGTGGTAATGTAGAGTGGTGGCTGTAGAGTGGTATTTGTAGAGTGGTAATGTAGAGTAGTGACTGTAGAGTGGTGGCTGTAGAGTAGTAATCATCTATCATTATTCATTAAAATGCATGGTTCCCCATAAAGTAACTATTAGGGAAATTGTTGATCATCATATTATTCATAATATTGTTCGTTACATTGTTCATAAGCCTATTGTCGCCGGTTATCACACCCACGTTATTATAGGAATTGTTGTTAAATATTGGATCCAGACTTGTGGTCTCTGACAATTGGGTGTTCATCATTGGTATGTTGAAAATTTCATGTACATAATTGCAACTTGAGCCTAGAGTATTCGATGCTATCATAGGACTATCAACAGGAGTCAAGATCGGTGAATTATCAGGAGTATCCTCTATCAGCTGGAATTGTCCGAAAAAATGGGAGTGACTGTGACTGTTGATCTTTGACCAAAACTCTTCATCTCTGTACATGTCCTTATAGTTCAACTGGTAGTCAAGGACATCTAAATAGAATATTTCCAATTGTTTCAACATTTGTAGATCGAGATTGATGTCACAGCTCGCGCAAAGGCTAAGCCAGGTTTTGAAGGTGTAATTTGAATCGTTGTAGATTTTATTGGATAGTATGAGCGACACAATCACTAATTTGAACACCAACTTTTCATCTTCAACAACTATGACGGAGTTTGACTTGAACTTATGTAAAAAGTATAACGAAATGATCAAGTTATCACTGGTTAAGTTGGAAATTTCTATTAGCTTGCGTATCCTTGCCCCATTATAATACTTCAATAGACTCCTGCTGATTTCGATGAATCCTTCGATGAAATCCATACTGAGTGTGTGAGGAGGACGATGCAAGCCTACTGCAAATGGTGGTGGTATCTTACTGTTAGTCAGACTTATCTAAATCAATTGGAACACCGCTACTTAAATATAAATCAAGTGCGGTAGACGATGATACGCACCGTTATGAGCTGCATTGCATAACATTTTAAATTTTCAAACTTTTTCTTGCAGATTTCGCCCCGACAAAAAAAGCCTAATTTGAACTGAGCATTCGTGTGCGCACCGACCCAAATGTGTTACTTGTTCACTTTCGTTACTACTCCTATTGTTGATGGAGTATGTCTCCCTCAAAGGTATTGTAGCTGGGGACATGAAATTACCTTGTCCAAGACCATGGCACATGTTGATTGTTGAAAAAATTAAATACCTCGAAAAGGAAAACAGTGCATCTCAAATCACGAGCACGGAATTAGGAGGTCACATCGATTCAACTTCTGGTGACAGACTGTCCTTACCAGCAAATTCTGCTGAAACCAGATAAAATGGATTCTACGGCCGAAGACTGCACATAAAGGCCAAGGTTATTTTATAAGATTTTATTTTTTTCTATTATTCAACACTTCGGTGAGTTCAAGGTATGTAACAATAGTGACTTACTCTTTTTCTGTTTGAAAAGTTATTTTAAAAGCCTAATCTCTAAAAAAGAAATACTGGAACTTATTAAGGAGTTAAATGTGTTACACCAAAAGACGAAACGAGAATTGCAATTGGTCGAAACAGGTTTCAGAAGCGTTCGTGGCCGTTTATTTTGCTGTTTTCATACCCTTTGTGCCTGCAGTGGTACACTGCAAATTATTATTTCACCACCTGATCAAGGAAAATTATTAGTACATTGCTACTAAATTTTTGTATTATTGATCATACTACTAGTTGTTGAGGGTTGTGTAGATTCTCTAGTAGGCTTGTTCTATTATCGTTTCAATTGTCTGAACTCTTCATATGATCATGGCGAAGTTAATTGCTGACAGCAATTCGCAGTAAGTCATCGCGTCGCCATAAATAGAACAACCGATTCCGGGTGATTATTTATCAAAAGGGACTTCTGGCAACCAATTCACAATATGTTGAAGTTTAAAGTAGTCCACTACTACCTAATACCATTGATATGTCTTGTGGTTTGGTGGGGAATGTTAATTGCGTTATTTTCGGCATGGTCGCTACAAGGCAAACCCCAATATAAGTTTCTTACGGTGTACCAGAATCCAATCTACATTTCTGACATTGCTGCCACCAATTTGCAACCTTTGTTCATATCATGTGTGGGATTCCAGGCTATTTTCTTTGTCGGAACGTTGGTTATGGAGTACTTCTTAAGACGATACAAG
This sequence comes from Yamadazyma diospyri, assembly GCA_030579195.1. NCBI lineage: Eukaryota > Fungi > Ascomycota > Pichiomycetes > Serinales > Debaryomycetaceae > Yamadazyma > Yamadazyma diospyri. The sequence continues at coordinate 52,070 of JAKUAE010000031.1, read as the reverse complement.
AAATTGCAACCTTATGTTAGTAAGAAGCAGCCAGGTTTTGCTATCGCCAGTATAGTATTCAGTGTCATCTCGCAATTAGGGATCTTGTTTGTGTCTATATTCAAGACGACTCGTTTCCACACTGTCCACATCTCGATGGTGGGAGTGTTCATAGCCTTTGCTTTTTTGACCTGTTTATGCAATTTCTTCAATTCGTTTATTTTTGGCAATTTCCCCCAAAGATTGAGTCCTAATCACGAAAAAGTTCTTTTCGGCAAGCATAGATGGTCTAATTTGTATATGGTATCGTTTTTCTTGAAGTTGGCGTGGTTAGTTGGTGCAGTTTTGTTTGCAGTATTCTTTGGTTGGTATATGAAAACCCAAAAGGATAGTAAATCTGCAGTATTTGAATGGACTATTTCGTTTTGGTACGGGTTGTTACTTGTCTTTTGGGCCATTGACTTGTTTCCTTCGGCTGTTAAGCATTACCAGGTAAGACACCCTGAAGAATACCCAGAGAAAGATATGTCAAACGTGCATTTAGACCCACGAAATGCCGAGGATTTGGCCAAACTAGAGCAAATAGCTTCGTCCCCTGCAAGTCGGAACAGCATTTTAGAGCATTTTTGAACAAAGAATACCAATTCAAAAGATTCAACTCGCATCAGGCATCCTTCAGCCCTTAGGCAATGCCCTTCATGAATAGAGCTTATGACCATAGATTTATATATAATATAGACCAGTCTATAAAAACAATCTGATTAATTCCAAAACGGCACCACCACAGACTAAAAAGACCAAAACCCCCATCCAAAACCTGGAGATCGGGTATTCGGGTTTGGACTGTTCTTTGAATTGACCAGTTCTCTTTAACTGATTAGTCTTACTGAATTTTTTGTTTGCGAGTCTTTGTTTGGGTGTTTGGATGGCCTAATTCGTTAGTATCCATCAGTTTTGAAGGAGCTGTCTCTCTCTCTTTGGTATATCTTCAAATGAGCTTGGTAATGCATCAGAGCAGATGCTGTTGATGCTGGAATTGTGTTTTAAATTTGAATTTGATGCAACTTTGGCGGAGTTGAACCGAAAAGATCAAATTCTGTTGAAAAACGGCCCAGTCATCCACGTCAATCTACCAGGGGGTACAAATAGAAGCCAAAATGGTTCTATTACAGTCGTACAACTCCGTAGGCTCCAGGATATCGAGTTGTAGCCAAATCAAGCGCACATACCATTATACGTGTTAAAATTTTCCAGTAAATGTTCGCATTTGAATACGCGGGTCTGATAAGATCTCTCGATCAATTTGGGACTTCATTGACGAGCCGATTATCGGCATCAAGGAGCGAGATCTGAGTGTCTAGCAGAACTGTGGTGAAAGTAAGAGATAGTAGATGCACATGGCCCAATGTCTTCGATTAGCTGAAACAGTGCTCGAACCGCAATTCGTGCTTTTCCAGTTGAAGCTGCCTAGTTAAATGTCATTCGACGTAATTGCTCGAGGCGAAAGCCAGAATCAACAGAGGAAAAAGTGATGCGGGGGGTTGTCTCAAACGATATCACGCCCATGTTGCAAAGTCTCACCGTTTTCGGGCCCTCTACAGTTCTTCCAAACCTTGATTTTTTTGACCCTTTATGGTTCCCCGGCCTCTGATCATGACCCTTGATCATTTTCAAAAGCCAGAATCACCTTTCTTTTACACATACCATCGAACTACCATCGAAGAAGCTTCGTTAATCGTCTATTCCATGCTACAAACTAACCTTTATGACCTTTATCATCCTAAAATTTTATCCCAGCAGCTTCAACTTAGAAGCACTAGCGATAAGCCGAAATCGCAATAAATCTAAAACTTGAGAGATTTGCTTCTCTTACCTGCCTTTTTTCTCTTGAACTTCTGTTTTCTGGAGTCTCTCCAACCACTGGTACTTATCTTTTTGTCTTCTTCCATTTCGTCTTTTTTGTCTTCAGCCTTGACATCATCTTTGCTCAATCTAGCTGAAATTCTGGCGTTTCTCAAATCCTCTATCTTTTGGAATACATCCTTACGTTTTATCGACTTGGTTCTTAAAACACTCTTGGACCTAAGTGATTTAGCCATAGTTAATTTGGTTTTTTCACCTCATCGCACAATTCTTGTAAAGTGCGCCAGATTCCATCACGTGACTCAATGAGGTGGAGATGCTGGGACCGAAACGGTGGGGTTTATCGGGGCCGCAATAGCTACCGTAGAGGAGTAATTGGCAGACGTAGTGCCATTGCTCACTAGCAACATCTTCTCCCGTTGCTTGAGCCACAGCTCGGAGACTAAGAAACCGTTTAGAGTCGAAGACAGAGTACAGCAATAGGCAACTGCAATCGAAAGGAATAAGACCACAAGACGGATAGAACAGATAGTATAAGAATTATATCATGATTATTGTAACAAATAAACTAATTAGTTTAAGCTTCAGCCAAGAAAGCTTCTCTCTTTTCGTTAATTCTTTGTTGTCTTCTTTCACGGGCAGCTTTGTTTCTTAATCTTCTAGCTTCGGCTTCGTCTTTCAATGATTTTTCTCTCAAGTCTTCAGCTTTAGCTTGGATGATATGTTCGACTAAAGATCTTTTATGTTTGAAAGTGTTACCTTTAGCAGCCTTGTATAATTTATGGTATAAGTGTCTGTCGATTTTACCAGCGTCTCTGTATTTGGCTAATAATCTTCTTAAAACTCTTAATCTTCTCATCCATAAAACTTGGGATGACATTCTAGCGTTGGCGGTACCTTTTCTTTTACCGTAACCCATGTGTCTACCACTAGCTTTTGATTCTTTTAAAGCTCTAGCTCTGGATCTAGAATGAACGATAGTTGGTTTTTTGACAATGGTACCATTTCTGTATAATTTTCTAATGGCTTGTCTGGAGTTAGCGTTAGCTAATTCGCTGGTTTCATTTGGATCTAACCAAACTTTTCTTTTACCAACACCAATAACACTAGCTGCTAATCTTTTTTGGGTTCTTAAATTAGCCATCTTTAACTTAATGAATTATTGAAAGAAAATTTTTTATTGAGGATTTTTTGATGATAGTTCTGAGGCGACATGCGATCAGAATCCACATGTCGCGAGGAGACGACAAAAAATTACTCATTGTGATAGTGACTGTCGTTGGTGAGCGCGAGCCCTAGATTGGAGCACGTGATGGAAATCTAGAGTTAGTGAATGTTTGTGGTGTAGAAGGGTGTGAGCCGGCATAGTGCTGTGGTTACAGCTGGACTGTAAATATGTTGCACCCGGGAAGAGAAAGACCAGGAAAAGGGCCAGAAGGGCCAGCAGAAGTCGTAAACCGGGGAATGCATTATAACCTATGACCAGGAACTAAACAGAATATTAACGTTAAAGCAGCAGTGAAGATCAAAATCAAAAAACTGACCCATAAGCTTCTTTTGAATAACAATTTGAATATGAAGGGCTCTTCTATTTTTATCAATTTCTTTGAGTCAAATGACTGAGATCTTCTGACCCAAACAAGTATTGGGTCTATCAAATATATGGAAGATATTATTGCGTAAAACCCAATCAAAAACGGAACTAGAACCGGTATACGGACTGGTTTGGAGTAGTCGAGAAATATCAAAACATATCCTATCCAGAATGCAATGAATAAGAATACCATGCCCACGATGATTCGTATAAAATTTGAATTTAAGTTCTTGATGGCAATGAAATTCAAAAAATTGGGTAAATGTTCATTTTCAATCTTGGAAAAGATGTATGATTTCACGTTATTAAATATGTCAGGATCATCTCTTCCGTCAACTTCTATTGACCTCACTATCTGGTTGTTTAGATTTGCGGGGAGATTCAAGTGTTTCTCAGCATCTTCCACGAAATAAGTCAATAGCAAGTTTTGAGTGGATTCTTTCAAGTTGTTTCTCGTTATAAAGCTGGAATTGGATGACAATTGGGGCGAATTCCGAACCAATTTTTCCAATAGAGACGGACTTATCGAATTTCGCTTCTCGTAGTCGGAGTGTCTCTTGTCGTATTCGGGGAATTCATCCATCAACTTAGAGTTGGAGCTGACCCTTTTCTGATCTATGTTTGAAAACCCACTGGGGGGCCTTATTTGCCCGTAATTCTTATCTTTATCGGGGTGTGTCTGCTCATATTCGTTGATCAAATCGACTAATTTGGGATCGTTGACATTCAAATCGCCTCTCAAGAACTGCGACAACCTATTGCTATCATTATCTTGTAGTATATCATCCTTTATGATCATATCCAATAACACGCTAGAGCTAAGACTCTTATGGTTCTCCAGCACGTTTGAATTTCTAAAGGTATTGCTCTTGATCAACGAATTTCTTAAAGCCTTGACATAATGCTTGCATAGGTTCAAGTGATTGACCAAGTCGAACCAGAAATCAAGATACTCCACTTTGTTCTCTATGTCCTTCATGAACTTATAGAATGTGAACAAATCAACAGGGGACTTTGTTTTGTTGGAGAGGATTTCACCCAACGTCGGCAATCGGTTCAACTCCACGGCCTGGTTGGTGTGGTTCAAATTGTTGAGATTACTCAAGTAATTAGAGTTCGGATAGTCACTCTGGTACTTTTCATCCATCTGTAGTCCTGCCGTATCTGTTTGAAAGTAATCAATCGTTAATTCTGTTGTTTGAGATGATTGAGAATTTTTCCTTTTTGAGATTATTTGTAAATATAGAAGCTGGTCGCAATTTCCAGTTGAGACTTTGAGGTCAGACAACAGATGGCCGGACGTACCCGGATGTGGTAGGGTTTGTTCGAAAGTGGAAGATATGTACCTGGAGATGGTGACATACCGGATGTGGTAGAGCTTCCCGGATGTGGTAAAATTCCCGGATGTGATTGTGGCTGGCAGGTTTGGTCGAGCATTTAAGGTACCTTCGGCCGAAACATTCAAGTACTCTCCCATGCAATAAGCGTTATGGTCGAATCACATTTCGAATACAAAATGATGTCCCTACCAGCTTCACCCTTGAATCTACACATTGGGTGGAGAAAATGGGGACGGAAGTAAACCCGGGTATTAAAGATCTCGGCTGTAACGCGGACATATAAAGCCGATGTGAGACAAATATTAGTTTATACATTACAAATCCTTCAAAATGGTATCATCATAGTTCAAATCGTACTTTATGGAATCCGATATGGAATCCGATGGTATCAAATCGTTGTCGAGCAACGAGTTCTTGATTTCGAATTCACTCTTGATGGGCTTATGGACGTGGCCGGAGTGTTTCATCTTTTGAAACGATGGCGATCTTGGTCTCTGTATTCTCTTGTGATGACTATGGTTGTGGTTCGGTTGGGGGTGGTGTATATGGTTAATCACATTTGAATGGTTTTGAGCATGTTGCGAATCGAAAGTGGATGATGGGGAAACAGTAGATGGGGAAAACCCGTTATCGACCGAATTTACCGAGGAGTTGTGATTTTGAAATAGGTCTCTGGGACTGGTGTCGAAGAGCGATGGTGGTTTGATGTCAAAGTTGCCCGACCCTGCCATTCCAGGATTACTGGCCAAGTTCTGTGACGATAAACCGGGGGATAAACCGGGGGAGTTCAAATTTCCCGAATAAATAGAGTTCAGATCGCTTTCAAAGTCGCTCAAATCATTGGAAACACCATCATTCAATGCCGCTGAATTTGCCAACACAAATCCCCCGGTGCTGTAGCCACCCAACAGAAACTGCCCCAAATTAAGCTCGTTCAAATTGTCATCCAACAAGTAGTTGTCTTCGTCTATCTCCTTTTTTATCTCCACACTACCGTTGCTGTGACTTTGGCTACCACCGTGGTCGTAGTCGTCCAAACTCAATTTATGGTTAGCGAATTTCTGCAGGGCTTGATCGATATCTTCGTCATTGAAGTTAGCAGCTATCATTGCACCATTCTCCCATTCGATAGGTAGATTCTTCAATAGTCCTTCGTTGTTGATCAAATAATTTATAACCTTGTTGATAGGTATCAAATCCTCTTCGTCACCGTTGTCATCATGCACAACCAACTTCCCCAAAAATTCGAGATGGGGCCGGGATAATTGAATCATCCGCTCAAAGCTCCTGGTTAACAAGTCCAACCTGGTTTCTAACAACTCCACGTATCCATTGGGGTAGGATTTTTCCTTGATCTTCTTCTTTTCGGTGAAAACACAGATCTTATTGTCCTGAATACACTTGTTACAAGGTTTTTTGCCGTCACACTTGGTCTTTTTGATCCTACAGGAATCACAAGCTTTACCCACCCTTTTCTTCTTCTGTATCTTCACCTGATGATCGTCGGGCGACGATGGAATATTATACATGATAAATAGTCAGTTCTGTAGTACCCTGGGTCCTCAAATGTCAACGAAACTCTATAATTGACCGAATCTTTGTTGCTCCAAATGTCTCAAACTCTATATTAATAATTCGCACTCCCTATCAGTTACTAAACGAGTACCCGGCCGAATAAAAAATAAATACCCTCACACTATCCGGGACACGTCAGGCCAGGGACAAAAATTCGGATTGCAACAGGGATGTAACCAGACGTTTATATACCCGGTTGGGACAGTTTATGAAGGGCTGATCGATTTCGGTTTTAGTTTCTATCCCAGCCATTACCCGGCCAGCTGGGATTTTCGGAAATATCGCTGGGATCGGGCAACTTTTGCATGAGCTGAGGCAACTTCTGGTTATGATGAGGCAACAGTGGCATGGCGGTGTACCGAAGTGAAACCGATGCAAATGATAAGATATTCCGAGGTCCTTGATTGCACTTGCAGCCAATTTACCATGACTCGCATTTTCCATCTTATCTATTTATAACCGAGTATTCACGGTAATTGCAAAATATTGCCAATGAGTGTTATTAGATTGAACAATGGTAATTTCATTCCCTCAATTGGGTTGGGGACCTATAACATCAGCAACAACGTGGAAAACCTCGTGTATCAAGCGTTAGTCAAAGGCTATAGACATGTGGATACTGCGGTATTGTATGGGAACGAAATCGAGGTTGGAAAGGGGATTGAAAAATGGATCAACGAGGGCAATTCTCGTGGCGATGTATTTTATACCACCAAATTATGGACTGCGCAATCCCGGGGCACTGGCGACCATTATTCCGCCACCAAACACGAAATTGACCACTGTGTTGCCTCAGTCAAGCCCTTGGGGTATATTGACTTGTTATTGATCCATTCGCCGTTATGCGGTCCCGAAAGACGCAAACTCGCATGGAAGGCTATGGAAGAAGCTGTGGAACAAGGCAAAGTCAAGAATATCGGGGTGTCTAATTACGGCATCAAGCATTTGCAGGAATTAGCCGAATATGCGAAGATCAAACCTGTGGTCAACCAGATCGAGATTTCCCCTTGGCTCATGAGAGAGGAGTTGGTGAAGTATTGTCTCCACAACGACATTGCGGTAGAAGCATATGCCCCGTTGACCCACGGGTATAAATTGACCCGGCCACCGGACGAGGTGAAAAAGTTGATGGCGAAATATGACAAAAATGCAGCGCAGATCTTGATCCGGTGGTCGTTGCAGAAGGGATTGATCCCATTGCCCAAAACCAGCAACGTCGACAGACTATCTGGCAATTTGAACGTCGATTTCGAATTGACTGCCGAAGACATTAAATCGTTGGACCACCCTGAAGCCTATGAACCCACCGATTGGGAATGCACCAACGCACCATAGGTCCGACGCACTAGTTTATAGATTGCTTACCGCATTGGGCCAATCAAGGCGGTGCCGCAGTTATATAATCATATGTAAGTCCCGGCCATCTAAAAGCATAATCTCCATATATCCGGAGGTGCGCCGCCACCCCAGATTTGGGATTCCTAAAAACTCCCGGAGCGCCCCGGATTTTTCAGGAGCAACCGACGCCCGGCATCCACCATGTGGCTCTTTAACAGCTCTTGGCCGGGGTTTGGAAACCCAAACTTACCAGAATCGTCTCGTCGAATCATATTGAGATGTCACTTCGGAGTTTTCTCCAGGTCACGGGACGCCGAGCAAGTCAACTATTCCCTCAGGGTTCCACGATGTTCTACCAGAAAATGCTGAGGATTTTGGGGCCTCCGACAAAACTGATCGCCATTGGCGGGGCCAACGCAAATCTCTGTCGCCCCCGGTGATTGAAATCCTTGAACTCCACCACAAAAAACCCAAGCTAAAATCGTGGTTCGCGCACACTCTGTGGATGGATAGCTTTCATCCGTTGGACAAAAAGATATATAAACCCCCTGAGAACCTCAGTTATTCTCAGCTGAAATTTTTCACAAATTACAAAAGAACAAACAATTAAAAATGGCTATTACTGTTGGTATTAACGGATTCGGTAGAATCGGTAGATTAGTTTTAAGAGTTGCTTTATCAAGAAAAGACATCACTGTCGTTGGTATCAATGATCCATTCATTGCTCCAGACTACGCTGCCTACATGTTCAAATACGATTCCACCCACGGTTCATACAAAGGCGAAGTCACTTCAGAAGGTGACAGCTTGGTCATTGACGGACACAAAATCAAGGTTTTCCAAGAAAGAGATCCAGCTGCTATTCCATGGGGTAAAAACGGTGTTGATTACGTTATTGAATCCACCGGTGTTTTCACCACTTTGGAAGGTGCCAACAAACACATTGATGCCGGTGCCAAAAAAGTTATCATCACCGCTCCATCCTCAGACGCTCCAATGTTCGTTGTTGGTGTCAATGAAGACAAATACACCTCCGACTTAAACATTGTTTCAAATGCTTCGTGTACCACCAACTGTTTAGCTCCATTGGCTAAAGTTGTCAATGACAAATTCGGTATTGAAGAAGGTTTGATGACCACCGTTCACTCCATCACTGCCACCCAAAAGACTGTGGATGGACCATCCCACAAAGACTGGAGAGGTGGTAGAACCGCTTCCGGTAACATCATTCCTTCCTCCACCGGTGCCGCCAAAGCTGTTGGTAAAGTTATTCCAGAATTAAACGGTAAATTGACTGGTATGTCATTGAGAGTCCCAACCACCGATGTCTCAGTTGTTGATTTAACCGTCAGATTGAAGACCCCAACCACCTACGAAGAAATCTCAAAAGCCATCAAAGAAGCTTCTCAAGGTGAATTGAAAGGTGTTTTGGGCTACACCTCCGATGCTGTTGTGTCAACCGATTTCTTAGGTTCAACCTACTCATCAATCTTTGACGAAAAGGCCGGTATCTTGTTATCCCCAACCTTTGTCAAATTGATCTCATGGTACGATAATGAATTCGGTTACTCCACCAGAGTCGTCGACTTATTGCAACACGTCGCTAAATCAAATTAACTAGACGGGTCTAAATTGTAGTCCTATGATTTAGAATATGATAGTTAATATATTTCCTTGACTTTTTTCTCTGGCCCACTGGTACTTGCCATTTACTCAACCATGTACTTAACCATCTCAAACATCCAATCTGGAATTAGGGATCTGCTCCTCTCAATTGATTCGATCGAAGGTAGTCTTCTACTCTAAGGCCCTTGTTATCTGCGATGCGCGAAACTTCACAACATGGATTTGACGGGGAAGCTCTTCACTGTTTATAAGACTTCCACTGAACCACAGCTCGACACAGATGTTGTACGAAAGGTAGTAGCGAACTACTTCTACTTGAATGGCAAACTAAACGATGATAGGGTGGATATATATAACAGCATCTCGGTAGAGTTTGAGACTTTGGTGCAGGAGGTGGTGGTAACGAGAATCAAGATTCGGTCAAGTTATCGGACCGTAAGCCTGGACATAGTGCTCGTGAAGGGTACAGACAAAGATAACAATGATGATGATAACGACGGAATTGACAACGACAACGACTACGATAAAGATAATGACAACGAAAACGACAACATTGATGAAGCCAACGGGATATTGGTCCTCATCAGCTCCAATTACACGAAAATCCTCCTCCAGCTACTAGACCAATTCAACATCTCCACCATCCAGCCAGAGGCACCCCCAATTTTGAATACGGTCAACCGATTTCTCTCCAAAGAGGAACATATTCCGAGAATCGGCAATATCGAGTTGGTTTTCTCCACCAAATCCCGACATTTGTCCACCATATCCTTAAACATACCTGTTGGCGACTTGCAAAAGCTATCCACAGACACAAATGTCCCCGAAATAGACATCGAAAGCTCCCTAATACACCCGAACAACTCCCAGTTCATCAACAACTTGAATTTGTTCATGTACAACTCAACGAAATTGAACCTCCAGCAGTTGGAACTACTGAAATTCTTCTCCAACGGGATATATCTTGCGCCATGCCGGGTAAAGATATTGAATCTCGACACATGGGTGGTTTTGGAGTGTTTATATCAGGCAGTCAATGAGCTGAATGAGTTGTAGTCGATGAGCTGCGCTTCCGCTGTGCTTTCACTTGCTGAATTTCCCCTGCGGCTGCATCAAAAATACCATACCCTCAGTCTCAGCGCCCCTTCGCTCTAAAACCCCTCCGTCGTAAAACCTCTGCTGGCGTCCCACCCTTCGCGCACGTGATCCAAGTTCGCGTTGATAACACGTCAAGTCTCAAATTTTTCTTCAGCATGTCCAGCGCTATTGATACAGGGAGCACATTAAGTGCCAGGACCAGGTCCAAGGTGCCCAAAGCGCCCTCACCTGCTGAAGTCGAACAAGAAGTGGAGATTGACTTGACCCAACAGAAGTTGCAGCGTCTCGAAGCGGAAGAGGAGTTTCACAAGTCCTTCGATCAGTTCGAATCGTGGTTTGCACCTTTATTCTTCACCATATTGTCGTTTGCGGTACGGTTGTACAAAATCTCCATAAACAATCACGTTGTGTGGGATGAGGCCCATTTCGGGAAGTTTGGCTCCTACTATTTGCGCCATGAGTTCTACCACGACGTGCATCCTCCGTTGGGAAAGATGTTGGTGGGGTTGTCGGGGTACTTGGCGGGCTATAACGGCTCCTGGGATTTTCCTTCGGGTGAAAAATACCCCGAGTACTTGGATTATGCCAAGATGAGGATTTTCAACGCTACGTTTTCGGCGTTGTGTGTCCCTGTGGCATATTTCACCTTTAAGGAAATCGGCTTCAACAAGCTCACCACCTGGTTGTTCACGTTGATGGTGTGTTTGGAGACCTCCTACGTGACTTTGGGGCGGTTCATCTTGTTGGATTCCATGTTGTTGTTCTTCACTGTGGCCACGGTGTTCTGTTTCACCCGATTCCACAACTTGAACAAGGTGCCTTCGAAGGCCTTTAGCCGGAAATGGTGGAAATGGCTTTTGTTGACGGGTTTTTCCATCGGATGCACCTGTTCGGTCAAAATGGTAGGTCTTTTCGTCACCACTTTGGTTGGGATCTACACTGTGGTTGATTTATGGAACAAATTCGGCGATAAGAAGATCTCTAGAGTCGCCTACGGCTTCCATTGGCTTGCCAGAATCCTTGGCCTTATTGTTGTTCCGTTGATGATCTTTTTATTATCGTTTAAAGTCCATTTCGACTTATTGTATAAGTCCGGAACTGGAGATGCCAACATGTCCTCGTTGTTCCAAGCCAACTTAGTTGGCTCTGACGTGGGCGGAGGCCCCCGCGAAATCGCTATTGGTCACTCCGTGGTCACTTTCAAGAATCAAGGGTTAACTGGCGGTCTTTTACATTCTCACGTTCAAACCTTCCCCGAAGGCTCCAAGCAGCAGCAGGTTACCACCTACAGCCATAAGGATGCCAACAACAACTGGGTTTTTCAACGACCCCGAGGCTTGCCGTTGTACGACACCGAGCACAACAAGGAACTCGAATACGTTGTCGATGGCATGAAAGTTAGAGTGGTTCACCCTATGACCGGCCGGAACTTACACACCCACGATGTGGCCGCTCCGGTTACCAAGGCCCATTTTGAAGTTGCTGGTTACGGAAACTTGACCATTGGTGACTCTAAGGACAACTGGGTGGTGGAAATAATGGAACAATACGGCGACGAAGACAAACAAAAGCTTCATACCTTATCCTCATCGTTCAGATTGAAAAACCCAACCATGAACTGTTATTTGGGTGTCACCGGGTCGTCATTGCCCGCGTGGGGGTTCAGACAAGGTGAAGTTGCCTGTTTCAAAAACCCCTTCAAAAAAGATAAGCGCACTTGGTGGAATATCGAGAACAACTCCAACGAATTATTGCCTCCTCCACCCGAAGGGTTCAAATTACCCAAAACCAAGTTCATCCGTGACTTTATCCAGTTGAACTTGGCCATGATGGCCACCAACAATGCGTTGATCCCAGATTATGAAAAATTGGATGATTTGGCTTCCAGTGCGTGGCAATGGCCCACTTTGCACGTTGGGATCAGGTTGTGCTCCTGGGCCAACGAAACGGTGAAGTACTTCCTTATTGGCTCGCCAGCCACCACCTGGACCTCGTCTGCGGGTGTGGTGGTGTTTGCTGGCCTCGTGATCTATTATCTCATCAGATTCCAGAGACAATACGACGACTTCAGCAACAAAGAAACCTTGCAGAAGTTCGTGGTGGGAGGAATCTATCCTATGTTTGGCTGGGGACTCCACTACATGCCGTTTTTAATCATGGGCCGTGTCACTTACGTCCACCACTACTTGCCGGCATTATACTTCGCCATGATGGTGTTTTGCTTCGAGGTTGAGCATTTCACCTCTCCTTTGATCAACTCCAACACCAGGGCCGGTAGAATCGCCTACTTCGCCGTTTACTTCTGGTTGTATGCATTGGTTATCGGGTGTTTCTGGCGTTGGAGATGGCTTTCTTTCGGCATGGAAGGTCCAAAAGAGAACTGGGCGTACTTGGACCTACTTCCATCGTGGAGAGTTGCCAACGAAAACAATCAATAGAATCATCGACTATTCGTTCATATGCTATATACAAAAAGAACTTCACAACATCTGCTGGTCTTTTTCGAATTTCTCGAAGTCAAAATCAAAGGAACTGCCGCACCCACAGGACGATGACGTATAGGGCGAGTCCACGACCTTAAACTGACTGCCGATCAACTCTTTGACGTAGTCCAACTTGGATCTCTGCAAAATCTTCAATGAGCCTTCGTCTATGATTACCCGGGCCATATCGCCATCGCCGGTACGCTCAAACACCAAGTATTGGGGGTTTGCTGCCAATTCTTGCTTCAAAGTGGTCAATTTGATGTCGTATTGAAACCCGTGGCACCCGCCGCTCTCCACCTTGATCAAGATAGCTGATTCGGGATCTCCTTCCTCTTGGGCGATCTGTGTGAGCTTTTGACTGGCTCGGTCCGTTATACCCATGGATAACTTGGTTTGTCCGTTGACTAGCTTGGTCTTCGCAAATGCATCTTGGGGGTTAAAGGAGGAGATTGTGGCCGGTTTCAATCGTGTGGATAGGCACCTATGGTGCACTATGGGGGTGTACATGTGGCATGTCTTCTGTGGTGCCCTTATGGCAATTCGCCTGAAGGTTTGGGTCAATAGTGGTAGTGACCTCATTATTAATAATCGATGCGCACTGAGAGGCCTGTAGTTGGGGTTTTGTGTCATTTGGTGCGGGAGAATATGGGATGCAGATGTGATAGGTTGAGGTGTAGGATGTACTGTATGTTGTAACGAATTGGTACTCGATACTTTCACAGAATTAGACATCGTACAGTAGGTGTCTATTATCTTGAAAATGTAAATTTCACATTTTAGACTGATGAGATCAGAATTGAGAGTTATTTGAGAATCAAATCGAGAACAATGGAAGTAAAGAACGAACACGAAATTCTTCATAATGTACTAACCCCTAATTTCTTCAATTGCCTTCAGTGCAAAATATCTAACATCAATATCATCATCCTTCGACAAGGTATCCAAGTGACCCAAGATTTCATTGGTCAACTCTCCATTCTCAACCCCCAATGTCTGGGAAATGATTTTGAAGGAGTTTGCAGTGTTGAACCTGATATTTGGAACCGAGTCTTTGGTCAAATCAATGACAAATGGTAGAACCTTCTCCACTATAACCTTCTTATCCAACACTGGGATCAACTCATTTATGGTGAACAAACAAGTTATTCTTATGATAAAACTAGCAAAGTTGATTTTATTCTCGTCATCATTATCCTCATGGATAGTATCGTCAGCTGTGTTGTCATTATTTTTGTTCCCCTGCTTGGAGTTGGTCTTGATCGCAATCAACTTGTCGATTATGTTCTTTTCCGCCCAATCTGACCCCAAGATTTCGGCGATTTTTCGCAAGTTCTTAACAGAGGCCTGTCTGATGGCAAATACCGAATCCCACAACCAGCTCAAACATAAAGACAACAATTCGCTGTTGAAAAAGTCTTCCCCTAATTGATCGGCCAACTTTGGAATGTATTCAATTATAGCCAATCTCACTCTCCACTTGGAATCCCGGGCTAATTCGGTTATAGCTGGTAGTAAGTTGGTGGACAACAAGTTGATTCCGATGGTTTCGTTGACCACCGAAAGGTTGGAGATGATGTTCAATCTCACATCCGGGAACTCGTCTTTTAACATGTTTAAGAAAATCGGTAACAATTTATCAATGGTCTGCTGTTTGGTCAAAATCGATGACAATTCGGTGATATTCACCGCTAACGAACTCCTTACGTTTTCGTGTGGATCTTGGCTCAATTCATCAACAATTGGCAAGATTTTATTGAGTATCAACGGTCTCAAATTATTGAAATTGTTCAACATTTTGCAGAATTCAGGCAACTGTTTAGCAATAGCTTTCCTGACTTCTCCCTCGTTGTCTTTCATCAAGGAGATGAAAGGGTCGATCAACTTGGTCAAATCCTGCTCTTCGCCGATGAAATTTTTGGCGATTTTATTGAATCTATCGGCTGCAGTGTATCTGACTCTCCAACTGTCGTCACTGATCAACTTTAGGGAATTGATCAAAAAGTCGGAATTATAGCTTTTGTCGTTGATTTTCTGGAAATACTCCAAGATCGCAATCAACACATCGATACTCAAGAACTTCACCGAATCTTGGTCGTCACTGATCAAGTTTTGGAACATCTGGCTGATGATCTCCCAATCTTTATTGGTGATTTGATTGTCGTCAGATTTGTCAATTGATAACGTATGTTCGGTCAATTGGTTTATGACCGTTGGCAAGTTGGTGGCAGCACTCCTCCTCACCATTGGCCCCTCGTCAGTGATCAAGTTCAAGTACAAATTCAACAATTCCAATCTTGTTGCACTGTCAACGCGAGTAATGACCGATTTATACAATCCGCAACTGGCGATTCTTTTGGAAAACCAGTTTCCCTGGCTCAAGTCCTTGATGATAGGCAAAATAGTCGAGGCCAACTCTTCATCGGTCAATTGAGACGCAATGGTGTTGACGGAATTGATGGCCTTATCTCTCACAATGGGCTCTTCAATGGGTAATAAATGCAATAATATCTGGATCAAAGGCTGGAAATTCTCGTGGCCGCCGATTAGCGGCAAGAACCCCCCCAATTTGTCCGCCAAAACCGCAAACACCTCTTCTTCATCGTCCTGAGCAACATCATTCAAAAAAGGCAAAAGCTCATTTATGGTTCTTTCTGGGCCCAATGCTATGGCAATGGTATCGACCTTTTGCATGGCCTCCACACGATTACTGACGTCGTCATGCTTCAATTCGTCCATCAATAATGCTAATGGATATAAGTCATCGTTGAAACTATCCATGTTGAGTGAAGGTGATTTGGATTTTTCGACAACAGTGCGAAAATCCACGACTTGAGATTAGACCGGAGAGCGAGGAGGGCAGGCCGGTGGGATGGGGGACTGGATGGGGAGGCAGAGGTGGAAGCAATGAGTTCGAGTGATAAACAATTGGAACTACTTTTGGGGAAGGAGGCGAACTTGAACACTTTGAGGGAGTTTAGAAGGTGTGGCTTTGGCATCAGGACGGGTCCCTAGGCGGACTGGGCGCAGAGCGCGCATATACCCTCCTAACGCTCCTTCCTAACATTGCGTCCGCCCTCTCTCGCCCAACGCCGTGCTCCCCTGCCGCGCCCTCCCCCCAACGCTTCCCCAAAAGTCTCCAATAAAGTCCGAAGCGTTTTCTGCCATGTGGACCGCGATTGCAAAATTAACCCTCAATGACAGTTCCAGATATATTTGATGTTTATGCTGGCAGTTTAGATGCCGCAAGTAAGGAACGCTACCGCACGTTGGCCAAGGAGTACACCAACCAGCTCTCGGAATTCTGGACCTTCGAGGTCGTTCCGGGGTTTTTCTGTCAAAGCGATGACACCACAGACGTATTGCAATTTGATTACTTAAAAGACTTTGGGCGGGTGTTGGCCTGGGACGAGACCTTTGTCAAGTTGCAGGAGCTCAACAAGACCGCACCCTCCGACGTTTGCTACAAAGTGTTGTTTTTGGCTAGACACGGACAGGGATACCACAACGTTGCAAACTCCAAATACGGCCAGCAGGCGTGGGACGACAAATGGAGCAAGATCAACACCGACGGAGAACTCACGTGGGGCCCCGATCCGAAGCTCACCGCGGTAGGGATCGCCCAAGCCCACGCCAACGCCAAGGCCTGGCAGAGCCAGTTGTCTCAAGGATGTAGATTACCCACCCGATGGTTTTCTTCTCCTATGAGCAGGTCAATAGATACGTTAATTGGCACGTGGGAAAATGTTGTTGATCTAGCTGCGGTCAACCCGTTGATCATGGAAGACTTGAGAGAAACATTTGGTGTTCCCAGCGATAAGAGGAGTACGAGGGAGCAATTGCAGCTCCAGTACGGCAAACAAGGATTCCAGTTCCATCCCGAGTTTGAGGATGAGGACGCTCACCACCTTGAGGAATACGAGCCCATCGAGCGTCACCTGATAAGAATCAACCGGGCGTTCCAGTACATTTTCGATACTTGCACCGATGACGTCATCAGTATCACTAGCCACTCGGGATCTATCCGGTCCCAATTGCTTGTTTTGGGCCACCGGCCGTTTGCCATCGGCACCGGAGGAATGATACCGGTGTTTGTCAAGGCCACACGTGTGAGAAACTAGATTTTGGGACGGTAGGCTGCATTACCGTCGAAGTATGGTTCGGAAGCTCCTAAATCTTCGCCATAATCAATCAAATAAATCACTACCGATCTCACCTGAGGTTTATTTATTCAACGAGTAAGCTGCTAAATTGACCACCCCTAAACCAGCACCAACAGCACCACATGCAGGTAATGTATTTAACGCACCGCCAGGTATTCTCACACCTGCTGCTGCTGCAATGGTACCTGTACACGCAACAGCATAAAGCGCATCAGCATACAACACTGCTAACGTGAAGGTACTGATTGCGCCAGTTACCACAGCCTCATACCACGAAGCAACCTTATCTGGGATTATATCAGTGGATCCTGAATTGAATGCTGATGATCGAATACTCTTGCTGGCATCTACTTCCTTTTCATTAGTTATGATGCCCGGTTTTGCGAAGATGCAACTCATTGATACATATAATAGTGGTATAAGTAGTAATATCGCTAAAACTGTTTTGATTTTCTTCTTACGTTTAATCGCTGCTTTCTCGTCTACTACCTGTCCTTTTGCTGCTTTAATGTCCCAAAAGATGCTCATTGGTACGTTCTGATCTTTTGGCTCATCTGAAAATTCCTTGTCCATATTAATATGGATGACAAGTCTAACTTCTGAGATAACCTGGTGACAGTTATTACTATGTAATATATTGGGTAATCATTTGAGTGGGCTATTTTTGATATGCTTGGGAATATTATATTAGTCAAAATTTAAGACAGAGGTTTGAAGAAGTACTTATCACAGTTCGTACATGTACTTGTGTCAGTATGACTCCGTTTTGTTGGTCCTTTCTTACTCAATGGTAACTGCCTTCCTCAAATATTGTCTTTCGGATCAATTTACTCCCTCAATTTCTCCTTTTAACCCCTCTTTACCGATCCTTTTGAAAGTATCTCCCCACCACTAATGTCGTGATTCTGTCAATCTCAATAAATCTTTAACGTGTCGGGTAATAGAGTAGTGTAAATTCGAACTCAAACCCTATTTCAGATCTGTCGCGACAATTTCTCCGGTGACTAATGAGTGTGCCTGATGTGTTTGATGCGGTGGCATGCGCCTTGAACGACGATAGCAAAGAGAACTACGAGAAGTTGTTAAAAGAGTACCATTCGACGGTACCGGAACACTGGGAGTTTGAGATCGTGCCGGGGGTGTTCAAACAATCCGACAATGCCACCGATCCACTGAAGTTCAATTATTTGAATGAGGATTTCGGGCGGATTTTGACGTGGAAAGACACCTTTGTCAAGTTGCAGGAGCTCAACAAAGCCGCACCCTCTGACGTTTCCTATAAGGTGTTTTTTTTGGCCAGACACGGACAAGGTTACCACAATCTCGCCAATGCGGTTTATGGACAGTACGAATGGGACCACAAATGGTCCAAGTTGAACGGAGACGGCAAAATCGTTTGGGGACCAGATCCTGAGTTGACGGAGTTGGGTTTGCTGCAGGCAAAAGAAAACAACGTGGTGTGGAAAGAACAATTAGCCAAAGGATGCAAATTACCCACCAAATGGTTTTCTTCTCCGTTCTCCAGGTCTATCGACACCTTAATCGGCACTTGGGATGATATTATTGACTTGCAGAAGGAAAAGCCGTTGATCAAGGAGGATTTCCGGGAAACCACCGGGGTGCACACCTGCGATAAGCGATCCCCTAGATCCAAAATCGCCGAAAAGTACGAGCCCAAGGGATTTGTCATAGAACCAGGGTTCGCTGAGGAAGACATCTACTACAAAGACGATTATAGAGAAACCATTGAAGAACAGTCGATCAGATTGAACAGGTCGTTCCAATTCATCTTCAACACGTGCGAGGACGATACAATCAGCATCACCAGCCATTCGGGGTCGATCAGATCGCAATTGTTGGTTTTGAACCATAGACCGTTTGCGGTGGGGACCGGAGGAATGATTCCGGTGTTCGTGAAGGCCACTAAGGTAGCCCGGAAGTAAAGGCTTTGAACAACAGTGTTAGAGTCGTGATCAGAGAACTAGACTTTTGGATATAGATTTAGAGATAGAGCAGTATGTAGACGCAAAAATTATGCACCTTAATTTCTCAGCGCCGCTCTTTAGGGCAGGGCCAATGATTGACTTTAGCTGTTTTGGTGGGACTGTTGATCTTTTATCTGGCCAGTTGACCACGAAATACAACTCCAAGGGTCACTTTGGCATTCACTCGCGCCCTCTTTGTAGTCGAGCCTAAAGCCGGTCGCCACCAATGTAAATTCTACGTCAAATAGGTAAATTCTCCATCGCAGATCTTAGCCCTAAAAGGCAGCCACCTCGTGTCATTCCGTAAACGCTTCAAACCAGATCGACAGATCGCCAGATCGACTTGTGAAACGTAGATATGCGCTTAAATAAAAAAGGTCTCCTCTTGAGGCTTAGATGGGATAACCTGTAAATCTCATGTTGGAATGTGCTCGTATCTTTTTAGTGTTACCGGCCCTCCGAATAGCCTCCGCCGAAAAATTGCGGGAAACAGGACCACGCAAATAACACTCAATGCAGTAATTTGGGCTAAAGATTCCTAACCAGAAATTTTTTTGGTCTAGGCGGGCCCGCCGCTAGCCGTTCGCCTCTTCAAGCCCTCGGTACGCCTTCCAACGTGTAATCTAGTGGCCAATACCAGTATCTGGTAGCAGTACCGGTATGTAGTGGCATGTCAACCTCCGCTCGTCACCTGCCGTAGCTGTCACTCTAACAGCCGTGGTACTTAGCCAGATCTACATCCAAAAGGGGCTAAGCCGGTTATGAATGTGGCGAATGTCCGCTAAAAAATAACATCAAAGATCGGCACTCACATATTTACCGTCTAAGGTCCCAGCCCAGGCCAGCAGCAGGTCATCGACGCTGGCTCGTGCTCCGCAAACAACTGCTCCTCGGTGGTATTAATGTCCGTTACCCCCGTCCCCCCGCCATCCCCGCTCAGGCCGCACATCAACGTCCTGTATGTCACAATCGAAATTAGAGCACGTTTCAGGTGGAGACACGCCCTGGGACGTGCAGCACCCAAAATGAAATTAAGGTCAGACGAGTAATAACTCATATAGGAAGCCTCTTGCACTTAGTTAAAACACCAAACCGTTACTGGTGATTTAAGAACTGCTTTCCCTCGGCACAGCACAAAAAAAAAACCCACCGCAGAGGTGTCACAGAGTTCGCATCGAATTTCAGTTATCTTTCGCTCGATAAGATAAACTCATCTCCCTATTAGACACTGGCTGTCCGAGGATGAAGTTTGGGCGGAATTTCCATGACCTATCAATACCGGAGTGGAAGAACTACAATTTGGACTACAACGAGTTGAAGGCCACCATCAAGACCTTGAATCTCGACGGTTCTGACAATCTCAAGCCGCTATACCAGCAGTTTATCGTCAACTTCAACAACATAAATCTATTTATTTCCACCAAATATGGGGAGATATCTCGAAAATACGACTTCTACCATAACAACTTCGAAGAGATCTTGAAGTCGAAGGAGGACGACGAGATAAAACAGATCAAGTTGGAGATCCTAACCTCGAACTTGATCGAGTTGTCGTTGGTGTTGAAGAAATTGTCCAAGTTCATCTTGATCCAGAAAATCGCCGTCAAAAAGATCTTCAAGAAGTTCTTGAAGCACTACCACAACAGAGATAAGGCAGAGAAACTCGCCATGAAGTTGAAAATCCTCTTGAATAGGGATCCTCGGGGGTTTGTCAACTTCAACTTACTAGAATTGACCACCAAACTCACAACGTTGATCAATTTGGTGAAATACGAGATTAAAAACGACATCAACGACGATGGGTTGCCGGACGGGTCCCCGTTGAGCGATTATTTGAAGTTTTCCACCAACGTCAACCTCACCGACAACTTGAAGTTCGGTTTGAACTGTCTTATCAAGAAGAATTTCCACTTGGACTTCCTTATTCCCGACGATTTGAACAATTTGAACGAGATTCTCTTGAATTTTAATATCTACATGAACTTGAAGTCCGTGGCTTCAACAAGCACCCTTTCATTCACATATTTACAGAATGACGACACTTTGCTCAATTGTCCCTCGTTCATCGTCTCGGAAAAGAATTCCCCCAATTCGTTGGTGATTTCTCATCTCGGAGGCTTGAGAAAATACAGTTATTGCAGCCTTCCGAACAACATAGCCGAAGTTTTGTTGAAATACTTGGGTAACGAGGACGACGAAGAGTTGAAACAACAGTTGAAGCATTACTTTCACAACTCCAAGATCAACTCCTTGACCAAACTCACCATCGAGTCGATACTCAAGAACTCGTTGACTCCCAAAATGAAGTGTTTCTACAACATGAATAACTACTATCTCGACAAAAACGACGACGATCAGGAGGAAGACAGCCCGCAACAAGACGACGACTACTTGTTGGGGTTGGCCTCGAATATAACCACTACATCCAACCCCGCATACTTGTATGATGTAAAATTCGACCATATGCTAGCCAATGACGACATACAGGTCGACTCGTTTCCTTTCCACGTTCTTTCTGTGTTCTCCAACGACCAGAACCTCCTGAACTTCGAAAAAAACTTGTTGTCTGAAATCGATGAAAATAACATCCTCAGCTCCAAGTACTCCAGCAATTTGCTCTACAAACTACCGTCAAAGATTCAGAAAATCATCAAGAACAATAATTCCATCAACCTTTTCAAGAACTTTGACTTCTACCAGTATTGTTTGTCGTGTTACTATAATGTTCAACCATCGAACCTAAACAACCATTATTCGAACCTTTTAAACTTGAATCTCCTAAAATCATTCGAAAATATCGAGATTTTCTCCAACGAGCTTGACTTCCAACAGTCTTTGATGAAGTCCAACAACGAGAAGATCATGAAAAACCAGAAAAGCTTATCAAACCTTCAAAAAAGAGAGACTTCCAAGATTTCTTTCAACCAGGAATCATTGATCAACAACCAGAATAGCATCCAGAGCCAGAAAAAACGACCCAACATGGCCAAGCACGACTCAATTGCAACAATTTCCTCCTACAACGTCTCGATATTCACAGACAAAGATAAGTTGCACCACGATGAATACGACGAGTTGATTGCAATGGAAGACAACGAGAGTTTGAAGTTGTTCTGGAAAGATAGTGACTACAACGAGAACTATTTCAACCACTACAACACTCAGATGAAAGGACACAACGAAGTCAATGGGAAGTTCCATAACTCCAATATCAACAATTTCATCAACAACTTGATCAATTTAAAAATGAAAATCTCGCCTCCCCTGCCTCATCAGGGTTCTGGACTCAACTGGACGTCGGAGCATCACACAGACTACAATTCCATCAATTCCAGTGACAACTTCGATCTAATCAACTATTATGACGAGTACAACACGATCATCTCGTTTTTCTACTTCCTACTCAACTTTATATCGTTATTCATCAGTGGCATCGAGTTGGGAATTATATTTTCCATCTTACAGTTGAACAAGTTTGACAACGGCAGAATCCTTTTACTACAAAACCTATGGTTACTTTCGATTTTGATCATCGGTCTACTAATATCGTTCATTTCTTCTATCATATCCATTAATTTGATTTTCAAAAGGCTTTCAAAGCCCCCAATGTGGCACTACGCGTTCATCCTTTTGGGGATCGGGTTGTTTTTCGTCTGCTGCCTGTTTATCTTTATTCTTTCAATTTAGTGCATCGAAATTGCATCCCAGTTGCATCCCAGTTGCATCGCAGGTTGTTTCAGCAGTTCATTCCGCATCAGCTCAAATCATCAGCTCAATAGTGCATCGGCTCATAATATACCGCCTTCATAAGTCTCTATGTCTATTTCAAATCTATGTACAATTTTTCACCGACTGATCTATGTTCGATGCTGTTGAAGAAATACCCGGACTCACTGCCACAAGCAAAGGAAGGGAACAGCTGGGTCTCCACACTATCTTCATAGGTGCTTTCAGGTTGGCTACACTCGAATTCAAAGTCATGAACTGTATCTTCGGGTCCAACGGGCTTAAACTTGTCATTGGGCGTCAACATGAAGATCTCGATGGTGTCACCCTTTTTAATCTTGGCACTGGGGCTCAATACAATGGTATCAGCCTTAGACCCCCATCCGCCGCCCCCAGCGATGATTTGGTACCGGCTTATACCATTTACCTTGACATAGACTTCGGTATCTTTCGAAGCAAGACTCATCAACTGCTCGTTGGTCTCTAGCACCTTCGACGCCAGCTTGCCGTCGATTTTCTTCACGAGATTACCGATACAGTCCGTAATTACCAACTGGTCCGTCATCCGGGTCCATCGGTCGGTGGTTCTGCCGGAGATTGCCAAAGGCACCGAAATCTCCAAATCAGTCAACAATCGATCGTTTTTCCCCGTGGTTTCGGTTTTGTCGAGGTAAAACAACGTCACCGGTTGGTTCATGGTGAAAATAGTGTTGGACAACGGCAACTCGACGTTCCCGTTGCTGAAATTGACTTTCAACCGGCTAGTGGTCATCTTCCAGTTCCGATTGGCAACAGTGACAATATTGACGCCGTCGCTCTCTCTCACGGTATTATTCTCGACATACTCCTGCGCACGGTCGATATTGATCTTGTCAGCGAGCCAGAGCTCACTGACGCCGTGTCTGGCGGACCTGACGGTGTCAACACTGCCAACTATAACCTGAATGTTGTCATCGTAAAAAGCTATGCTCTGGTTTATGACATGCGGAAGCACCGACGGAGTGGCGAGCAATAGCACCGACCGGTAGCCTTGCTGTAACGCGAGCGTGGGGGCCCGCGAGATGTGGCTTCGGAAGAAGGGGGAGTGTTTTATTGACAAGAACCGTCTATTCATCTACTTGATCGATAGTGCGCTTTTTTCCAGCCGCATCTGTCTCAGCCGGCGCTGGCGACAGCGCGGGCGCGTCTGGCGGCGTCTCCTGGGCCGCCCGTTGCAACTCCCGGGCCACATCGATTTCGGGGCCCTTTTCGAGAACAAGCCTCAACACAGGACCCCACACGGCCTCGTCTCGGTTGAAGTCGTCGGAACGGAACACGTTCTTGCCCAACTGCCACTGGCTTTGTTTGGAGCGGATCAACTCCACCATATACGCGCTGGACTCCATGGAGCGTCCGATATCACTGATCAAACTGCGGATGTAAGTTCCGCTCGAAACGTCGGCGATGAGGTGCACCAAGGGCAATTGTGGGGGAACTTCGCCCTCTAGTGGCCGAGGCTTGCCTACTTCCTCGGGGAGGTGTTCTTTGTCACATTTCTCGAGGTACTGGCGGGAAAAGTACAACGGCGAGTCGTTCAACGTGGGATTGTTGAAAAGCAAATTCTCTTTGGGGCGGCCCTGCTCGTCCAACTGGCTCTGGAGCGGCACGAAACCGTGGTCGGTGGTAAGGAGGTCGTCCTGGATCACTTTTATGTCGGCCACCTTGACCTCGCGGGTCTTGATGGCGAATGGGAGCGGTTTCCCTTCGCGAGCGTAGTCGTACAACGGTTTTCCGTTCATTTTCAACGCCAGGAAAATCGGCGGGGTCTGTTTCAAGTCGCCCACGAATTTGGCGGCCGACTGGTTGACCAAGTCGTTGGTGATGTGGCTGGTGGCGGTTCGGGTCAAGATTTCGCCCTCGGAGTCTCCGGTGGTGGTGGAGATCCCGAGCAACGCCTTGGTCTCGTAGGTCTTGTTGCATTCCCCGAGGTAGTATTGGAGTTTTTTGGTTCCGTGGCCGATGCCAATGACCAAAACTCCGCTGGCCAACGGGTCCAAGGTGCCGCCGTGGCCGATTTTCACTCGCACGGCATTGGCCTTCTTCTCGATGCGCTGCTGGCTCCAGGACTTGTCTGTGGATAAATTGGCGATGACTTTCAGCCGAGCCTGGGCCAAGTCGTCGGCAAAGATCTTAGACTTGGTGAAGATGTGCTGCAAGTCTCCTATGAACCTACTGGAGGTGATGCCACTGGGCTTTTCGACTGCGAAGATACCGTTCATGTTAATTTCGAAGAGACGCGAAACTATGGGATGGGGACCTCGATGTCGAGCTGGGGGTTAGTACGGGGCTGGCGCGAGGGAACTGGCGGGAGCTGGCGCGAGGGAGCGAAGCAGCCGGGGGGAAAGTCGCGGAGAGGCTGTTTTTGTGGCCGTCTGCGTAATTCTCATACCCGGCGTAAATCTCATACCCAGGGTGAATACATACGGAGGTGAACCCGGTGGTCGAAGGGGAGTAGACCCGCACCGGGAGGTCGTGGTTGATGCGGTCGAGATAAGCTTCCATGTGGGCGATCTGCCGCTTACTGTAGGTGTCCAGCACCAATCTTAAGATCTTGGTGTACAACGTACCAGATAGGATGTCAGCCATGGATTCTAGGGCGTTGGTGGCGGTCGGGGCGTAGGCGCGCACCAAGTAGTCGTTGACGGTGTCGACGATAGTTTTTAGGAGCCGCGGGTCGAAGTCGCGCGGGAGCGGCGGGAGCGAGGTGGCGCCGAATTTGTGGCCCCGGTAGCGGCCAATGGCCGTAAACTGCCGGTCGGAATTCTGGATGGCTGCAGGCTCTTTTCCGGGAGGTTCGGTGGAGAATTGGGGGATTAGGTCGGGGTATTGGCTGTGGTAGATCCGGGGGATTCGGACGATTCTGGTGGTGGTGAACTGGGAGGAATTGCGGTCCACATGATTGTTGGGGAAGTGGGTGATCACCACCAGAGGTTTGGCCTGAGGATCCACCGCTTCGAACGGCTGGTAATCCTTGATCAAGTACTCGTGGTAATTGAAGAACTTGAGCCGCGACTCCGGCTCCTCGTCGGCCGGGGGGTGTTGGCCGTACTTTGTGTCGGGACTGTTCATGATTCTGCCGCGAACGACCGATGAATTTGAGACCGATTTGAGACTCATCGAAAATGAGACTCGTCGAAAATTTTCACTTTTGCACCAGTCTATTTTGGAGGCAGTTGAGCAGTTGAGGCCGTTGAGATGGCTGGAGTCAGGTGGAGAGATGGCTGGGCTTCAGTTAAGCGACTAACTGATTCCTCAGTTAATCTTCAGCTAATCTTCACTCATTCTTCAGTCATTTCAGTCAACGTTCACTGAACATTCAACCATAACAGTTTTTTTAACAGTTTTTAACAGTTTTTAGCAGTTTTCAACAGTTTTTAACAGTTTTTAACAGTTTTTAACAGTTTTTAGCAGTTTTCAACAGTTTTCAACAGTTTTTAACAGTTTTTAACAGTTTTTAACAGTTTTTAACAGTTTTTTTAACAGTTTTTTAACAGTTTCCCGATTTAACTCCGAGGTACTTGTCTAAAGAGCTTAAATGATGATAACGAGTCCTAGAGACTCCATTATAACCCAGCTCAGTTGATATCTGTTTGTGATAAGAAAAAAATATCTGATCAAGTTCTTTAGGTAAGTTCCTCGTGATTGAATCAGTTTCGTAGCCCTCTGCCCGCTGGGGCCGTCTCTGGTGCCGCGCCGACCCAGAGCCATTCCGCCGTTGCGCGCACTTCGTCAACATCGCGAATAAAAATTTTCACCATGATTCCCATTAGACAGGCGATAAAGACCGCTGGCAGAAGGACGTTGGCGCCTATTTTTGGCGCCAGATTCCAGGCATCGGTCGCCGGTACCGCTAGCATGGCCCATGAGACTGCGGGTGCTCCAGCAGTCGCCAAGGCCCCCAGAACCTCCAAATTCGAGCCCCGAGCCAACATCGAGGGCTACAGTCAAGCCCGGAACAGAAAGCACAGGGAAATCGTCAATCTGATCCACGACACCATCGAGTCCGGTAGCACCGCCGATAGCGTGGAGATTTTGGAGGAGGGAATCGCCTTTTTGAAGGAGATCGAGGCCGATGAGAACTTGAGTCCAATCTTGCTTTATTCCGATTTCGTCCGGTTGTCGGCTGATTTGTTGGCCAAAATGTTGGAAAACAACCAGGACACCTCCAAGCTCTTGCAGCTTTTGGGCAAGTACCGTATTGGCCACCATTACCACTACTATTTGCTCATGAACCACGAATTGAAGCTTAACTCCGAGGCCAAATACGAAAACATCTTGAACCTCTGGGTGCAGTACCTCGAGACTTCGGGCTCCCGGACCCACTTGAAATTCTTGGACCAAATCAACTACCGGTTCAAGAAAATCAGCGATTTGACCTACTTTGCCTACTGCCAGGGGTTCTTGAAGGGCAAATACAACTACAGTTCGTCGGATATTTTGTCGTTGTTGAAATTCGACGAGGAACCGTTCCCCTACCAGGTCAGAACCACCTTGAACGAGTTACAAATCCCGTTTAAAGACATCCAACCGTTCTTAAATATGTTCAAATCCATCAATAGCGAGAATTTGGACCCGAATGGCAACTTGACCATGCGAAAATTGCAGGAATTCGTCCAATCCAAAGACGACAAGAGAATGTGGGACTTCTACGAGACCATCAAGAAATCTGCGGTTTCCAACGACACCAAAATCAACAATGCCACCATTTTCAAGTTCATGAGTGGATTTTACGAGTTAGAGTCGTTTGAGTACATTTTCAAGATCTTCCAGGACATTTTGAAGAGCAACGTGGGCAATGCCGACAAGAATATCTGGGATTTGGTGATCAAATCGATCGGACACACCAACTACATCAAGAAATTCGACGAAAAGGGCAGACAGCAGCTATCGCAGAACTTATCGTCGATTACCTCCACCATGGTGAACGAAAACTCGTTCAAAATGGACCCACACACCTTGAGTATCATTGTGGGTAGTTTCGCCAACTTGAACGACTTCTCCAAGGTCGAGGAGTTCCTAAACACCTACAAAATCTCCTTGCCGCAAATCGGGAAAAATAAGATTCTTTTGGGGTTGATTTTGAACGACAAAATCGCCGAAAGCGAAGCCAAATTGAAGGAATACATGCAAGACAAGTCGTTCAAGCCCTCGACCAAAGTCATCAACAGTTACTTGGACTATTACTGCAAAAACCACAATTTCGAGGCCGTTAACGGCTTGCTCGAATTTATGAAAACCAACCATATCCCCGAGGACATCGCCACTTTGACCATCTTGATCGACAACTACTCCAAGCACAACTTCCAGCAGGGGAAGAAAATTGACTTCAAGGAGATTTTGGGGGTTTTCGAGAACTCCAACTTGAAATTGAACGATAAAACCTACTCCGTGTTGATCGAGTCCATCATCAGAGACGGCAACAACATCAACGCCGCCCGTGAGCTCTTCAACAACTTGTTGGCTACCGAATATAAGAACAAGAGACTCAGCAGCGAGTTGTTGGTGTCGATGTTGAACGGGGAGTTGACCATGGGGTCTATGGACGCTGCGGAACGCATCTTCGGCCTTTACGTCAATTCCTCCGGTGGCTCCACCAGAATCTGGAATATGATGATCTCCAACACCTTGAAGACCAACGAAGCATTAGCATTACAGTACTACGAACAATTGAAAGCACAAGCCAAAATCGCCCCCAACTACTTCACCTACTACTTCATGTTGGCCCATTTCGCCAAGAGGGAGAATTACAAGGCCGTTCAAAGGATTGTGGACGATTTAGGCAATTCCGGCATAAAGGACTTGGGGTACCAGATTCCAAAGATGTTGTCCCGGTTGGAACACGTCACCTTGCCCCCGAGCTTGAGAAAGGCGGTGGAGGACGAAAAATTGTGAATAAACCCGTGTAAATATGTAAATAGTCATTTATTCATAATATATACATCCAATAAATAGGGGGCCGGTTATCGCCGGTTATCTCCGTCACTTGTCGCCCATGGCCTTGCGGTACAAAGGACCGGACCAGTGCACAAACCGGTCGTAGGCACTGCCAACACTGTCCAAAGCCGGCCTGGTGTCCAACACGAACGACGGCATCCCGGTTTCCTCGTCGTCGGGTGCCGAGTAGTAATCTATCACATACCGCACCTTCTGCCAGCCGTTGTTTCGGCCTTGGGACCGCAACACCGTCCAGTCGTGCCTGTCAAAAGGAGGCTGTGAGTTGAAGGTTTCTGGGAAGATCTTGGACAAGTACAAGTACATCGACGCTCTGGGACTCAAGTCGTGGGGTCTGCCGGTGAATTTCTCGAGACGGGGCTCAACCCGAGTCTGGGCGGTGTGAGGGCTTTCCCACTCCAAAATCTGCTGCCAAGCGCCTTCGTTCAAAAAATTATGGATTTCCACCATCGATCCCACCGCTTCTTCGGCGATGCCTTGGCCCTTGCCTTTCCTCAACATTGCGTTCAACATTTGCTGCGGAGAGGGGTATTCCCACACCCCCTCTTCGGCACTTTCCCCCTTGGGGATGGTGGATAACACTCTATCGGTGCTGAGTTTTATTTTCTGGCCGGGGGCCATGTCGTTGCTCAAAGCCGGCATGTTGTTCAAGGGGTTTAGCAAGTTGTCATCGGAGCCAGATTTGGGCTTTACGGGACAGACAGCGGCAGTTGACGATACCGGAGCCACAGGACAGGTCCCAGAGGCGCCAGGACTGGGGGTGCCTAGTTTGGTGTGGTCTATAGGACATTTTGCTGGGGTGGCGTCCGCTGAAGCCCAGAACCAACCCATGATGAATGAAAATTTTCGCGATGATTGATTTCAGCCGTTATCACCGAGGTGCGGTTCCGAGGGCGCTTTCGAGGGACCACGGGACGAGGTTTTCGGCCGGGGGTGTAGCTGCTGTAGCTGCTGTACCTGGCTCCACATGGCTCCACATGGTTCTACCTACCTACAAGAAGCTTTACCTGTCTTGCACACCCACTGCCTATACTGCCTCTCCTATTCTGCCCCCGCCTCACCTCTGCTGCCTCGCCCTCCTTATCTACTATTGCGTCCAATGTCGACCCAATCGGATACCTCTATGCATTGGGGTGCAATAATGTCGCGCAACGGAACATTGTGTCCCACCGCGCTAACGGGATGTTTCGACGCACATGGCGTAAAATCAGGAACCTTGACGTGTAAGACTCTGGCATGCCACAGGATGATGCCCAAACCAGACATCAACGGCATGGTGATGCATTGGCCGACGTCGTTGATTTGGGCCAGGTCCTTCTACCACCGAAAATTCGGAAACTCAACTCGCGTAGGCTTACCTTGGGTCGAATAGGGATTTTAGGTCGAGGAATTTTCCTGGTTGTCGCCGTGGTGGAGGAATGGCGATGGACGACGTCCGTGTGGCAGGGGCTAGTTTTATTTGACAACTATTGGAAAAGGGCCAAGCTAAAGGGCCGAGGTAAACGGAGGTAAAGGCCAATGTAGAGAGTGGACCGTGGGGCTGTTGAATGGTCTGCTGAGGTAAGCAGTTGGGCCGGGAGGTTGAGTTTGGGGCCAGAATTCATGGGCCCATTCTCCGGGGCGTTTCGGTGCATGTTGGCCGGAAGATAAGCAACTGCAAGAGAAGTGGACCGATTGTTCGGATTATTTAATTCAGGCTGCTCTGCCGGGTAAATGACTAAATTCCCCGGCCTGTGAGTTGTGGTGGGTGTCATTGAGTGCTGTGGGCCATTAAGTGCCGTTGGCAGAGCCCGGCGGGCCCTTGGGCCCTGTTAACGAGTGTTATTATACTATGCCAGACCTATTGTCACCTGAATGGTTCGTGCCAACGTTGCTGAGTCCGACATTCCGTCAGTAAACCCTCTTTCCGTCAGTAAACCCTCTTTCCGTCAGCAAGCCCTCTTTCCGTCAGTACACCCTCTACTCTCCTTTCGGGCTTAACTCATTGTTCCGACAATGTAGTGTTTCACTTCAAACTTTAAGCTTTCCTAATAACCGTTCCGTTTCATTTGACCGTAGTGGTCCCACAAAGGGGCCATGGGGCCATGGGGTCCGTAGAAGGTCCACAAGGCCCATGAAGGTCACAGAAGGGGGAAATGGGGTCCCAAAGAGGAAAGAAACCTACTTATGGCTAGAACCGAACCAACACGGAAAAACAGCCCCTAAGCCTTTGTGACTGCAACTGAGGCTTACCAAGCATCACCAGTTGCACCAGGCGAAGTACAGGCTGCATCTTGAATGCCTAGCCAGCTCAATAAGGTTTCCAGGCTCAATAAGGTTTCAGAGTATCAAAGATCGTCCTGGTCCAAGTGGCAGAAAATATTTGGTCGTCCTTCCGCCAGGGTTCAAAAATTGTGGACTCCAAGGGTTGAATGGAAATAATTTCCCACCAATCCTTGTCGATACCAAAGAGGAATAAATGATATGGGACATTTAAACCCTTTCGAGAATATTATGTCACTGCTTACGTAAGGGCTGACCTAATCGATTTTTGGACTCCTCCACAGGATCCGACATGAGGGGTTCGAGGCAAAAATTTTTTAGTGGTGGACGAGATCGGGCAGTGGTGGACAACATAGGGGTAATGGGCAAAAATCGAATTTTGGAGGGGAGGTTTGAATGGCGTATTTGCCGTCACCAGATATACTGTCGTCCACAGTTCCAAGCAATTTTAACCAGGTTCGTCAATGTTAACAATAGCATTGATAATGAAAGGGGTAGTTTCAGTGCAGTCTGAAGATGCGCACCTCCGATACCCGGAATCGGGGTTACCCTCGAGATTTTCGTTGGCCAGACATATCCACGGGTTGGCTCGAGGTATCTGGTGCGGTGGATTTCCAAATACCTGTACCCCAGGGTTACCACGATCTTAGAGAAAATCTTAAACTTAAAGGGCCGAACCTATGGTGTCTGACAATATTCAAAAATACGAGAGATCGCCGGTTATATGCAGGATATACATGAAGATCTGGAGTTCCAGACATAAGGCCATTTCTAGTGGTGTCTCGTTGGAGATAGTGGTATTTAGTGTCTGGTATGGTGTTTTTGGCAGGAATGGCTACGCAGTTGCGTCATCACTCACTTTATCAGTGCACTACTGAGAAATTTCACTACCGTTTTCAGATCAGGGCCCCGGCCCCCGAAATGGATCTAGGCGTCCCGCAAACTGTTGTAGTGTTCCCCCAAACCGTAGTTGTGCTTGTAGAACGCTATTTTCAACGGTTTGCCCGAGCCAGCCTCGTTGTAGCGCAACTTATCGGCCCCAACCAAGTACACCTCTATGGGGCAGTCAAACACCTTACTGAATGCAAGCACTTCGATATCCGACCCCCACATCGTTTCCGAGGTCAATTTCCGGCAGTAGCTCTCCACATCGAGCATCTCGTCCTTCTCCATCAAGAACGGCAGGAAATCGTCGGGGTTTGCCGCAATATAGCTCGCTGCTTTTTCCCTCAAACTCGGCACCGACAACGAAATGTTGTGTTTTATATGTAGCTGGTCACTTATGGAGCTGAACAAGCAGTTACCGTCGGCATTGACCTCAAACACCGTCAACCCATTCATCGAGAGCAATTGGTTCATTGTGTCGATTTCAATCGATCTATAGTCCACCATATCCTTGGACTCATCAAGAGCCTCGTCCTTGATCAGCTGGATCTTAGCATCCCGCTTAGCCAATCTCTCCTTCTGCCGATTCCGTTTTTTTTTCGGCAAAAGCGATAGATCTGATATGTTCTCACCGATTCCGTCCGCCTTATCTATTTCCGCCTTGGCAGCGTCTTCGGCCTGGAGATCGACGATTGGCACCAGCTGATTTGCAGCAGAAGCGCCTGCAGACTCGCTGTCATGATTCTGTTCGAGGTCGGCCAACTCTTGTGCATGTTTGTACTGTAGGTCGTCCTCCAACTGCTGGATCTGGTGCTGGATCAGCTTCTTGTTTTTCTTGGTGATCTGCTTCCTCAAGCCAGTAATGGTCCCTAGCAATTGCTTGTTCTCTAGTTTGTGCCGTGCCACCACCTCTTGGTGGAGATTTTTGCTATCTGTTTCCATTTCGACTGTGACGGCGATGAGATTTTCTCAACCAGCAGCGAGGTGTAAAAATCAGCACTGAGAAAGTGTCTGACAATTACGACTGACCATTGCTGGGCACCATAGCTCGGTTGGGGGAACACTGGAACAACAAGGCAATTGTAAACCACAATCAAACCACCGCAAGTTTCCCAGAGATTCTAGTATTGACGAGACCCAAAGTTCCCCTAAGCCAGAGGCCGCGACATTTTCAAGGGATGAGACGCCCCATGGCTTCGTTGCAGAGGTTTTGGTGGTGGGAAAAAAATAATGGGGCCGATCGACTGTAGCCAACCACTGCCGCTAAGCACCACCTTGCCACATAATATTTTACCATCCAAACCCCCACCCAGGGCCTGGGATTGCCAAAGCTTAAACCGAAATCACAAGATAATAATCCCGGTAACAGGGGGCCAGTGGGATTTGGCGAAAAAGAGTTAAATGTCACCACAGTGTCGTGATGTTGAAAAAAAGGAGTTGCAAAAAAAAAATAATCCAATGAAAAAACTGAAGGGGGAGAAAACTATATAAATATTGTAATATCAGTATTTCTGGCAACTTAACTTATTTTGGTACTTGTTCATTTCATATCATTTTAGATAGCTTTCATTTATTCTATGTTTAAGAATTTTGATAAGTGCTTATAGTTGTTCAAGTTTAAGTTCAAATTCATCGTCTTTGCAGGTTGGTCCAACTTCGTAATCCATTATTCAAGACAGTTCAAAACATTAGTTCGTTAGTTCATTCATTGCATTCATTCATTTCTCTATTCATTCGTTATTGAACTTTCATTGCATAGACATTCTCATTATTCATTCATATACACATTCCAATCCACATAAGTTCATCGTAGTATATTCATTATCAATCCACCATCATGGCATCTCCCGACTATTTTCATCAGATAAGAGTGTCCAACAGCTCCTTCAAAGCTTCCAATTTCAATTTACAGATGATGGAATTCAAAAGCCATAATTTGATCATAAACGAATATCAGCAGGATATTCTCAACCACTTGTTATCGTTGGAAACCTCAACGACCCCCAACTTGTCATTGATCCAGCAACAGCCGGAAATCAACCTTAAAATGAGGCCGCTTTTGTTGGACTTTTTGATGGACGTTATCAACAAGTTGAATTTTTCAAAGTCCACCTTTCCCTCCACCGTCAATTTGATTGACCGGTATTGCAGCACCAGAATCGTCAAGAAACAACACTACCAGTTGTTGGGGTTGACTTGCCTTTGGATCAGCTGTAAAAACTTGGATTCCAAGTACAAAATCCCCAATTTGAACGACTTGAGTAAAATGTGTTGTAACTGCTACGACAAGAAGTTGTTTTTAGAGATGGAAAACCACATTTTGAAATCGTTGAATTGGATTATCACAATCCCCACCTTCGACAGTTTCATCGATTTGTATTTGAGTGCCATGCAGAACTTCTTCGCCAACAACAACACCAAAATCTTAAACTCCCATTTGAACGATTTGAAGGTGTTGTCGATTTACATCTGTGAATTGATCCAGTTTTACCCAAACATTTATTTCAACTACAATACGTCATCGATCAGTTTGACCAGCTTTTTGATTTCCTGCAAGATCTTGAATTTGTCAATCAACATCAACGAGTTCATTCTGCATTTGAATTGTTCGATTGAATCTGACAACAGTCACGAGATCTTCGAATCCAACAGCAATGATTTCTTCACGTTCTCCAAGATTTCAAACTTATCAAAGCTTTTAATTAAGATTTTGAAATGCCCACCGCCATCATTGAAGTTGAAGTATTTCAATGATTCATGTAAATTCATCAAGTTAATGGAAAAGTTGATTAACTTCACCAATTTCAATAACGAACCAGTTACCCCCAAAACTTACAATTTACCTCCCACTCCAGTGTCCAACCACATTTCCCCCAAATACAAAAATATCATCGACAGGTTGGAATTAACTCCTCATGAAAATAATGAAAATAATGACAAAAATGGTTATTTACCTTCACCAAATTCGCCCCAGTTCAACGTGCATCCCCCTTTAGCTTTGAATAATCGAAAACGTTCCTACACAAGCGACGAAACCACCGATTTGAAGAGGTCCAAATCGGTTCCTTTGATATTTAAAGGTTAATATACTTAATAGTGCACAATCTCTCCGGTTTACTCGACTCTGTAGGGCTAGGAGGTAGAGGCGGCGGGCCTAGAACGTGTACGGAGCCGCAGAAACCTTGCGGGGCCGTACAAAGAGCGCCAGGAGGTGGAACCGTAGTAAAGATAGCCAATGTCTCGGCAATCTCAATAGGGGATTGCCCCACTGGGAAGTCTGCATTTGAAAAGGGGTTTTGGCGTGGACACTAGGGGCAGATCTTTTTTAGTATTCGACATCTTCCCCCTCAACGGGTTTAAGGTATGACGTGTTCAATTGTCCCCTATCATTGAACACCAAATGTCTCGTTATTCTTTCCATATCTGGCCCCTTCTGTCATATTGTACATTAGTATAGGTAGTTGCACTAACGGACATGAGACATTTTGACACCCACACACCCCCTTCGAGCCACGCATCCAATTTGAACAATGCCATTTTAAGGAATTGCAAATCATCACTCAAATGCCGTGGAGTAAAAACCGGTTACGCATCAGTGCGAAAAACTCGAACAGATGAGTAAACGAATAAAGAAATTTGATATAGACACCATAAACCTCGATGATCGGGATCCGGAGTGGTTCTTCAATAATTTCGTTAAGCTTCGGAAACCGGTGAAAATCACCGGTTCAAGTGGGCTCGTCTTGGACACCAAACAATTTGAGATTGACCGTTTAAACGACTTTTTGTCGTGGGATGACTGGTTATTGGTGGAGGAAAAGGTCAATGGGGGGTTTGGCAACGGGAATAAGAGGGTGAAGATGAAGCTTGGGGATTTGGTGGATAAGTTGACCCTGGGGCACGATCAGTACTACCTTACGACGCAGTATGAGGAGCACAATGATGGGGAGGATGAGGGGGATGAAGAGGATGAAGAGGAAGAGGATGATGAAGAGGATGAAGAGGAGGAGGGGGACGATGACGACGCCTACGATCTTGACGAACAGCTTTCCGAGAACTCGAGGCCACAGTCTCCTGCCAACGAAGAGCCAAAAGAGCAAACTGACGATTCGGACTCCGACTTTGACTTCGACAACTTGAAAGATGACTACGAAGACGACGACGACGACATACAGGAGAGACACATAAAAGAAATCTTCCAGCCTCCTTTGACTAATATTCATGATAAAATCCCTGTGCAGCCCTCCTTCTTAAAACCACTTATCCCCCAACAAATAAATTTATGGATGGGCCTTACGAAACAGAAAACAGTCCCTTTCGAAGGCAAAATCGACAAAACCCTCCCCACAGGAACGTCATCAGGGCTCCACCACGATCACGCGGACAATTTGTACATTGTAGTGTCCGGGCGTAAGAGATTCACCCTATTCAGCCCCTTTGACGGATACAAATTATACACCGTGGGCAAAATCTTCAAAATCTACGCCAACGGGGTAATTGATTACAACATTGACGAATTTGCCCCTGATTGGAACCATATCAATGACGACGGGTCGATTCAAGATCCCGAGTCCCCCTTAGTGGCGGAGATCAAAAAGAAAATCGAAGGTTTGGATCCCCCCAATTTCAGTAAAATTCCCCCCATTTTACTTCATTTGAACGAACTACCCGAATCAGAGCTCGACAAATTGGTCAACTTCACCAAAACCAACTTCCCGGAATTGCTAGCCCTCGATAATTACAAAATATGGTTGGAGCCAGGTGACATGTTGTACTTACCAGCCGGTTGGTTCCACGAGGTTCTGAGTTTTGGAGTTCACGCTTCTAACGAATCTCAACAAAAACAAAACATACACATTGCATTGAATTACTGGTTTGCACCACCCAACAACCTAGAATACACCAGGCCCTACAAAACCGATTACTGGACTTCTGAGTTTGAGAAATTCAAAAGATAGCCGGGTCGCGTTTTTGCAGCCAAACACTATGTAGATAGACAACAACCAACATGTACGACTAGGGGTACCGTCTCGAACTCTACAGGGCGTAGGCATGTCATAAACGCCCCTTTGTATCGAAAGAGATCTCCACCATGGTGATCACCCCACCCGAACGGAAACATGGCTAATTATAGATCAGGGCTTTAGCCCTCGCGTATCAAGCTGCTCCACTTCCGATAACCCTCCTGCGCGACATGCAGCCACGTAGCAATACGACATCGCGTGCTAAAAATAAGCTGGTCGTTCCACATAATGTCGGGGTTGTGTGATCTGATAAGAGCAGAGGAGGTTAGGGCTTCAGCAGTCGGGTTTACCATCTACGTCCAACTTCGAGCTGCAGCTTAAGTTATTATTGGTTCTCTCTAATGCCAGAAACAATCGTCTTTGCTGCCAACACTCGAACAGTTGTGCCATAATCAACATGCAGGGCCCATGTGTCCTATCATGTCCTTCATGCTGTTCGTTGGAACCTCCACCCATCCAAACACTAACTATATATATACTCGTGCGGTGCCATATCTGTGGCCACCTCTTCCAACTCCCTAATGGTGCAACAACGTCCTAATCGTCCAATGAAATTAGTTTGCTTATCAGATGAAAATTCTATCATTGAGAAATTCTCATCCCACCAAATCAATCGCATTTTCAATCTGAAAAATTTTCACACTGTTTATAATTTAAGAATAACTTGAAAAGTAGTAGAAGTGTATGTAGACTGTTTTTGTTACCTTATCCTCATCACCACCATCAATTTGATTCCCAACCATTACAAGGCCAGCTGTTTTTTTGTTCCCCGGATTTGTGCAAGTATTCATGTTTTGAGATGCCAGGCATCTGGTGAGAAACTAAGGGGTAATTACTGATAAAGGGACCCCCTAATTACGAACCATGCGAAATCAAGGAATCGCCCATGGGGAATGCGATATCCATACCCTCCAATGTTGAACCAATCCATTCACGCCATCCACAGCAACCACCGTGAAAGTTGTCCATTGTTGCTAGAGAAATAGGGGTGAGACAGCAAAAAACCCGAAAATCTCACGGATTATTTTTCACTTGCACCAATAGTGGTGCCATTGCTTCAGGACCACCGATAAAGGATAACACCCTCCAGCCCGATACTAATGATATAGTCCTGTTACTTTCCTTTTATTCTTTATCTACTATTGATTATTAAAGGGGAACTTTATTCTGTCTTTCTTGTTTATTGGTTTTATAAGATTTAATTATCATTATAACTCCTAACAAAAAGTGGCTGTTGAATACTAAAGATTTTAAAAATCCAAAAAAATAACTGTTTGTTGTGACAATTGATAATTGTAATTTATGGCAAAGCAACTTCAGTAATCCTTGATAGTAACAAAACATCCAAATATACTTAATCAAGTGAAAAACACTATGGCATTAGCTGATAGAAGACCTTTGGATTTCGTTTCTTCGCCAACAACAATCTCACCATCGTTTCATCCCAAATCTTTAGATAGTACTGGTACCATCTATAACAACGGAATCATCGATGATGACTTGCTTATCGACAAGGAATTAGGAAATTTAGACGTGAATGATGACATGAGGGATCAAATCGACGATATCAATGACCAGATCAATCAAAACAATGATGTGGACATCGAGGAAGACGAAGAGGACGATAGAATGTCGGTCAATTCCGATGGGTTGAGTCCAATTGACGATTTGACCCCGACTTCCAGAAGCATATCGCCCGATTCTTTGATGAATTCTGACCACAAGTTGACCTCCATCAGCTCAAGATCTTCAACCCCAAATGGATCCGGATCTGGATCTGGATCTGTTTATAAAACTCAGCCAATCAAGGGCCAATCGCTTTCAAGATCCAACAGCTCCACCAATTTGAATGGTGGGGTCAAAAAACCCAAAAATACTGCAAGAGTGCCAATTGCAACTGGTATTTCCACCACTATACCAGTCACGGGTGAAAAACCTCGACCAAGCCAAAAGGACGATGCATCTTTGGAGGACGACGTTCTATATGCCATCTTTCTTATTTTGTACGAGAAGGATCCCGACGGAAAAGGAATGACTGTCAAACAAATCTGTGATATTTTGATTGACCGCCACCCCGAAATGGCCAATTTGTCGACCAAAACCTCCAATTTAGTTTCGGCTAAATTGAACGCCTACGTCAAACGAGTGGAAAAAGGCGATTCTTCATTGAAATACGCCTTATCCCGAGACTGGGCCGACGCATCGCCAAAAAGAATGGTTTACGTTTATAGAGGCTTGTTGACGGAAGATTTCCACGTCCATGTCAAGAACATGATGGAGAATCAAAAACAACAAGACAAAAAGAACCAGCAATTCCAAAACTCGTTGAACCATTCGAGTTTTGGTAATTTGGCTCAATCGTTTAACAGCGTGGATGACGATTCGTTTGAAGCAGGCAAAAAAGCAAGCTTGAAACCAAGAAGGCAGACCATGTTTGATTTGGGAATCAACCGGAACTCGTTTTTATCGTCCTCGATCGACAAAAACAATAATTTGTTTGTTCCCTACAATTCTGCTCCAGTCACGGCTTCGTTGAAAGATAAGTCATGGAAAAAGCCTGAAGCAAACGAAGGCAACGCGTTCGAAGAGAATATTCAAGAAGAGGACCAAGACCAAGACAACGATCAGGAGAATGACGATCAAGATCAAGATCAAGATCATGATCAAGATCAGGATGACAAAAAGTCGATGTTTGAAGAGTTCGAGGTTTTCGATAACTCCCTGGATACCTATATTGAAACCTTGAAGAAAAACGGTAAGCGGTCGAAGTCAATGTCTTATTTGACCAACAAAAAGCATAAGATCTTGACGGCAGCCGCCGCTGCTCCTCGGGCTCCAAAAACCCCCTGTAGTCATAGTCCCAATGCTGCGGCTGCGGCTGCGGCTTTGCACGCTGCAGCATTGAAGGCTATCAATGGTGATATCACAAAGAACGATTTGATCAAGACCAACAACATGAAATGGTTGAACGTCATCAGATCGGGGTTTTTATCCCAGGATATTGGAACTCCAGAAGACATTAGTTTATCTGATTTGGATAAATATTTTTAAGTCCGACTAGAACTAGAATAACTTGAACCGAATAAACGACATTGGTTGATAGTAACTTTGTTACTGTGTGTTATATGTGTATATTAAAATGAAAAAAAATAACGGTTTTCTTAATCTATGAGTTTGTACAAGATGACGGTTCTGAGTCTGAGTTTATTTGTACAAGAAAATGGTTCTTAGTCTTTAAGTACAAGAAAATTGTTCTTAGTCTTTGAGTACAAGATAACAGGTCTTAGTGTTTGAGTTTATTGGTGCAAGCTTAAGTGTATTATTTGGGAATTAGGTAATATTTTGGTGATAGGTCTGTAATTTTAAGTCATGTAGTATTTAGGTCCATCACCACCTTCGGGGACGGTCCAATCGATGTCTTGTGCGGGCACTTTGATGTCACAAGTTTTACAATGAATGCAGTTCTGGGAATTGATTTTGAATTCCACGCCCAAGGGCTCGTCTTTGTTTTCGACGTATTCGTAGACCCCCGCAGGACAGAATCTCTGTTCCACTCCTTTGAAGGTGGGATACGAGAGTTCCGCATGTTTGCGGTAGTCTTGTTGGGGAATGCGGAGATGACACTGTTCGTCGTCGTCGTGGTATGTACCAGTGCGTGAAACTGACGTGAGGAGATCAAAAGTAATTACGCCATCTGGTTTGGGATACTCAATTGGAGCGAAATCGGACGCGGGACGAGTGCGCGCAGCGTCGGTGTGCCCATGTTGCAATGTCCATGGTTCTAGACCTCTGGTGACGTAGGTGGTCAACCCTGAATGTGCGAGGCCACCGATTATGCCGAGCTTCGAGTTGAATGATGGCCTCACGTTTCTTATTTCGTAAAGTTCCTCGTAGACCCAGGAATTCTCGAGATTCGTTTGGTAGGCCTGCAAATCGAGGGCTTGATAGCTTTGGAAGGTTTCCTCGTCCACCACACCCAAATCTTTGATGGCGTCGTAGATGGTTTCAGCTGCTACCATCCCCGATTTCATGGCGGTGTGCGACCCCTTGATCTTGGGCACATTCATGAACCCAGCAGACGCCCCAACCAACACTCCACCAGGGAAGTGTAATTTCGGAATCGATTGGTAGCCACCTTCATTTAATGCTCTGGCGCCGTAACTTAAGCACTTGCCACCTTTCAAAACGTCGGCGTAGAACGGATGTGTCTTCATCTTCTGGAATTCCTGGTACGGCGATATATATGGATTCTCGTAGTCGAGGCCAATCACTAGCCCCACACTGACCTTGTTATCGTCAAAGTGGTACATGAACCCACCACCATAACTGCTGGACTCGCCAATCAATGGAAATCCCATGGAATGAGCCACCAAGCCCTTCTGGAAGTTTTCAGGGGCAACTTCCCAAACTTCTTTGATCCCCAACCCGTAGGTTTGAGCATTACTGTCCTGGTTCAACCTGAACTTCGCGATTGCTTGTTTGGTCAAGGATCCGTGACAGCCTTCGCTCAACACTGTCAATCTTGCGTGGAACTCCATGCCTCTTTCAAACGAATCTTTGGGCTCCCCGGTCTTGCTGATGCCCATATCCTTGGTTGCGACTCCCTTGACACTACCGTCGGCGTGATACACCAACTCACTGACGGAAATCCCTGGATACAATTCCACCCCCAACTCCTCGGCTTTTTCGCTCAAATGCTGCGTCATCTGACTCAAGGACACGATGAAGTTCCGGTCTTTATTCAAGAGCTGCGGTGGCTCGGGCAAGGGAAAGGCGCTGCTCTGAGTCAAGTATTTCATGGAATCTTTGGTCACCTTGGTGACAAGGTCCTGGGGCAACGATATTCCGTCCACCACCTCCTCGGGGAACAACTCGTTGATTGCGTTGGGCTCGATGACGGCCCCGCTGACGATATGACTGCCAAAATCACCTGCTTTCTCCAACACGATCACCCTCAACTCGCCGTCGTTCTCCAAGTCGAGCTGCTTCAACTTTATGGCGGTACTCAATCCCGCGGGACCGCCTCCGACAATACACACGTCCACAAAGTCCACATCTCTGGCGCTGTGCAAGATCTCACCTTGCTCGGCGGTTAGCCGGGGCTGGAGCAGAACAGCGGTGTGGTGGAAGAGTCTGCTGCGTTCTAGCGGCTTGCAGGCTCGCACTAGCCCTGTCAACCTAATCTTCCCTACGAGTCTGAACATGGACAGCGGTAAATAGTTGCAAAATGCGAAGATGAGTCAATGCGACGAATCAAACGATATTTATTACCAACGAATGTGGCCGAACCGTTTGAGGTGTCGCGGTGGGCTAGTGCGGATGGCCCCTGATAAGTGTGAGGGGAGGGTGAGGGTTCGGGGATGGGTCGCGGAAGGTTCGCGGGCTGGCGGCTGGAGGGGTTTAGGGCTGAGAAGAAGGTTTTGAAGCGGCGGTAGGCGGTACTCTCAAATGGTATGTTCTCTTGAATGGTATGTACTGTTGAGGGCATGAACCTTCAGATTTGGCAGTAGGGCTGGTGCCACTTAATTTCTCCAGAGAAGATTATGTGGCATAATTCACCAGAGAAGGGTATGTGGCATTAATTCTCCAGACTGGATTTATGCCATCCTTCAGCGCAATCGATTGTTTTGTGCCATTAGCCAGGACGCGTTTCCTAAATCCTCAGGACGGCCTGTGGCGCGGGTGGGCCCGGGGTTATAGTCTGGCCTCAACAGCCATGAGACTGCGAAAGACGTATAAACCAATCAATTGATTAATCATTATTGATTGAATGGCGGTGTTCCATATATTGGTGAACCTTCCTATCATCCCCACTTGTGCTGAGGTATGATGGGCACAATTGGTACAAATGTCGGGTAATTGCGGAAACATTTCAATTGCGACAACCCGGTGGATAGACTTACTAACAAAGAAACTGAGCGGATCCAGACTGATCGTTGGAAAGATCTTCTCGAAAGATCTTCCAGATTGACTTTACATCTCCCAGATTGACTTTACAAAGACAAGCCTAGACTGAGCTTCTACCGCTGACCTTGGCAGGCGGGCGGTTGGATAGCCCTCGCTCCAAAGGCATGCGTAAGCGAGGTGCATGAAATATGCCTTATCGAGACGCAGTGGTGCTAATCTCCCATAACCCCTGTTCTGACGATACTTTTACAAATAAGCCACGCCATCCTGCTTCGATCTTCACCACTATCCTCCAAGGAATTTCCAGGCATCCACATGCGAATTTTCGACTCGGGTCTTTTGAAAACTCCCTGGGATTCTCGGGAATATCCGATTTTTATCCCGAGGTGCATTTCCCGCACTGTTAAAATTAGCCCCGATCGACTATTACTGACAGGTGCCGTGCACAGGGATAATGTTTGTGGCCCGGACCCTTAGTGGAGCCATGTTGTATTCCACCAAATTGATAATCGTTGGTCCCTGGTACATAAACACCCATTCAGGGCCAGATCTAGTGATGTTCATAACTGCTTTGTTTCTTTGGTTTGGTATAGCCTCGGCTATTACCATCATTGCCAGACCACAGAACGACCAGGACGCAGATAGCGAGGTCAACGGGTTGAAGTTGACGTCCATTCATGAAGGGGCTGGAATAGACTATGCATTCTTGTCTGACGTCGGAAAGGACTTCTTCTACAACGACACCACCAATTCGTTGTATCTTTCCACCAATAGTAGCAATGGGGTGGTATTACAGCAGAACATGTTCGTTGATGTGGGAACTATGAACAGCCAGAAGCAGTACAGTGTTGTAGAGTTTACTGTAGCAGGAAGCAGTTACGTATCCATCGAAGACGGCGTTGTGAGGATACGAAACTCAAATGCGTTCTTTGCTTGCAAGAGTGTTCCTGAGTTGGGGGGCTACACCAATTCGCAGGCCAACTGGGCCGTGGTGTTGTATCCATACGGCAATCCTGCCAGTGGTTGTGTTTATATCCAACTTTTAGTGGAATCCAATCTGACCGTTCCATCCGCCGTTTCCGACAGCTCGGCCAGTCCACATCATCTGACTTTGCAGCTCACTACCGCAACTTCCTCGGCCGAGACTCCACTATTGATTGCAACCTCGACCAAGCTGAAAACCACCTCTGGCAGTGGAAACACCCAAAATCACAAATTATCCAAAATAGAATCAGATTCCGGGTCACCAATATCGCCCAGCCTTTACGTATCGATGATATTTTTAGGTTTATCGTGTTTGTTCTAAATATAGTACATTAGTCTCAGATGTTGTGTTAGTTTTGGGAAGAGCGGAATTTTCTCTTCTCTGAATAAACTTTCCGTTTTCCGCTTATTCGGCCGAGTCCAAGAGAGCCTTGGGCTGGGTTTCCATTCGGGGTCATCGAGAGGTCATAGAGAGGTGAGAGTTACCTGCAGCGCTGATAGACCGGATGAAGGCGAGATACGTCAGATGGTTATGCGACATCCTTCAGATGGTTATGCGACATCCTTCAC
The DNA here is from genome assembly GCA_030579195.1 of Yamadazyma diospyri. Lineage (NCBI taxonomy): Eukaryota > Fungi > Ascomycota > Pichiomycetes > Serinales > Debaryomycetaceae > Yamadazyma > Yamadazyma diospyri. The sequence continues at coordinate 7,677 of JAKUAE010000031.1, read as the reverse complement.
ATCGTTACACGACATGCTATCTTGATGATGCGACATCCTTCGGATGATGCGACATTCTCGTATCTCCTTTATCCAAAACTGTCAATGCGACCTCATGCGAGCTGCTCAATGCAGTAATAGAGTCAAAAACCATGTATTCATCTAGTTTACATCGTCATCGAAGGCTTTCCATTCGGGAACCTCACAAACTCTGACCTTTCCGTGCTTGTCGGCCAAACCATTCAAAGTAGCAAAGTCTTCGTCGGGCAACACCACAGTTTTTAAGTTGGAAATGACTCTGGAGGCGGTGACGGACTTTGGCAACACAATGGTACCTCTTTGGACGGCCCAAGACACCAAGACCTGGGCTGGCTCGATGTTCAATTTTTTGGAAATGGCCACCACGTCTTCGTTCTTGAATAATGGAGAATCGGCAGAGCCCAATGGAGAGTAGGCCTCGGCGAAAATGTCGTTCGCTTTCAAGAACTCAAGCAATTTGGGTTGTGGGAGCAATGGGTGTAATTCGATTTGGTTGACGGCTGGTTTGGTGGTGATGTCTTTGTCGTTTAACAACGCTTGCAATTTAGGAATGGTGAAGTTGGACACACCGATGGCTCTGATCTTCTTGGTGGTTTTGTAGACCTTTTCCAACAACTTGTAGGTGTCGAGATAGCTCCAGCCTTCGATGAAATATTCTCCGGTGGCGGCGTTAGTAGGGACAGGCCAATGGATCAAATATAAGTCGATGTATTCCAAACCCAACTTGGCCAACGACTCGTCCAAAGCGGCTTCGATTTCCTTGTGTCTGGTGTTCCACAACTTGGTGGTGACGAAGATTTCTTCTCTGGGGACGCCGGAATCCTTGATGGCTTTACCGACTTCCGCTTCGTTTCCGTAGGCGGCGGCAGTGTCGATATGTCTGTAGCCGTTTTCCAAAGCGGTTTTAACGGCGTTATAGGCGGCACCCTCTTCAGAGGCCCTCCAGGTTCCCAATCCCACGGCAGGGATCTCGATTCCGTTGTTTAATTTGTAGGTGGTGGTGTTGACTTTCAATGACATTTTAATTCTGTTGATTGAAGGAATTGGGCGATTTAAATAGTTTGGAGATCCTTCCACATTATTCGAAAGCAATTTGTGGATGCGCCCCCACACCGGTACACCGCGAGATAGGGGTGAGATCCGAGAGAGGCGATGAAGCAGGGCCGGTGGAGCAGGAACGATTGAGGAAGGGTAACGGGAGGCTAAGAAGCGGGTACTGGGCAGCGGTGTATGGGTGCTCTCAGATGGGCAACAGGGACAGCGGAGTCCAATGGCAGAACGCTCGTCGCTTACGCAATATGTCGCAATGCAGCCACGACGCCCGACGCCCGACGCGGGCACGCACACGGAACTGTGACGGAATAATCACGGAATTATGTATTAGATCTATCGGGTTTGAGATGGTTGTTCTCGGTGTCTATGGTATCGTCCTGCAGCAGCTCGGGGATATAATTCTTATTGGGGCCGTTGATAGGCGTCTCCTCGTCCACGGCCTCCTCCTCGCCGTAATGGACCCATTTCCGCATGAGGTTGACGAGGATTTGCGCCGTGAACACTTGCTCGGCCTGGTAGAGCACCAACGGCACCAATAAGATCCCCAATTTGGGGTTGTCGGAGCCGTACTGCGACGAGATCAACGACACCCCGAGGGCGGCGGTTTTAGCCGGCCCACACAACATAACCGCCACCGTATCCTTCTTGTTGTAGTAAAATGGCCGCAACACCTTGTAGCCGATGGTGTAGGCCCGAGAGGACTCCGCGGTGGGCACGGTGGGGAACCACGCGAGCAAAAACCGCGGCCGCGAGTACAAGTAGGCAATGACGGTGAAAAACAAGTAGATGGCCACGTTGAAGAAGCAGATGTAGATGATGGAGGCGTGCGACACCGACTCGAAGGCGTTCTGGGCGAATGCGGTGGAGAACGACTGCCACATGATCAAAATCAACATGAACGACCCCACCTTGCTCAATTTAAATGTCGTCAACGCCCACTTGACCTGTTTCGGCACGAGGTTTTGCACCACCTGCCCCACAAACAACGGCACAAACACCGACAACCCCAACTGCTTCATCACGTTGGCATACAAGGTGGTCAACGGCACATCGACGCCTCCGGGCTGGTAGGTGGGGTTGCCGAACCGCCAGGTGCCCTGCAAGTACATCTGCACCAACAACGGGGTGATGAACGCCCCCAAAATGTTGCCGATGAAAACCTCACACAACGTGAGAATGTCGTTGCCGTGGGCCTGTTTGGTCATGACCACGTTGGACGACACGGTGGTGGGGCAGGCGTGGGTCACTATCATCCCCACAAGAAGGTAATTGTCGATGGTGGACCCGTGGTTGGCCTTTTTCACCGCACAAGCGAAGCCGTAGATGATGGAGCTCGTGATCAAGAACGACATCGACAACACCGTCAAGTGCGCCCGCCAGTTGCTCATGTTCTTGGCCAAATCTTTGGTGGACATCGACAACCCGCTGATGAGGAAAATCACCGCCACGGCGCCGTAACTGATCACGTACTGGGCCTTTAGGGTGCCGTGCAGTTTGGCGAAGTCGGGGAAAAAGTACGCCAACATGATGAAGATGGCCAAGAAGATGAAGAACCACTGGGCGAGGGCAAAATCGAAGAGCCACTTGGCGCCGCGGTACCATTTGGTCGCTTTAACAGTGTCAGGTATCATAAGGAATGTATCACTGGTTGCTGCTTTTTATATGAGTGCGCGGTTTATCCGATGGGGATTTCGCGGATAAGAGCCGGGGGGAGTTCGGTATGGGGAGCCACGCCGGCTGGCGCCGTATCCCGCGCGACTGGTGCCAGAGTGGCGCGAACTTGACACAACACCCACACACCGGCTGATATCCGCGCCACACCCGTACACCCATAGACCCACGGTTCGGCTAGCAACCGTGATTAAAAGCTAGTCAAATATGGTAATACCAAAAGTAGAGTTTCCTGATTAAGTGCCATTTGGTAGGGAAATGAGATAAGGTACGTTATTTTCATTGGGATCCTATTCATTGGGTGAACAACAGGAGTATACATGAGGATCCTTATTATCATTAGTTCTGGTTTATTTGAACAATACTTGTACGAACCACAATGTGGTTTTCATGAGGACTGTTCATGGCTTCTGTCTATCACTACTATCATTGGAAACACCAACATTCAGGATATTCATAAACTCTTCTCTTAGTTTTATAATAATACTCATATAAGAATACTTATCTATTACATCACACCCGTACACCACCGCGGTGCACCATCCGCTCCCATCACCATCTTGTGGTGCACACTCGCTGTTTTTTGCCCTTCATCAGTAGGTGAATCTTCAAGACTGAGCACGAAGCCCCTAGTCGAGAGTTCGCCCAGTCAGAGGGGTCGACGGCCCGGATTTAAAGTTCCGTATTCTCGCAGCTTGACGCATGTTGCTGCACAAATGGCTGCAAAACAAGAGGCGCCCGTTAGACGGCCTATTTCTTCAACAGCGGCCCCTCCCTTCACCCCTTGCTCCAGTTCCTTCTTCACCCATTGCTCTACTTCCTCCCTTCATCTCCTAGTCCAAATCCTCTGCCTCCCGCTCGCCCCGCAAGAATTCGCTCCCTGCCGGCTCGTCTACTCGCCGCGCCCATCGCATTCCTAATCCGGAAACGTAAACATCGCGAAACCAAAAACAAACTCAAATAATCTCTACCGCCAATGGAGACCTACACCACGGAGACCAACTTCGTCAGCAGTTTCTGGGACGAGAAGGACCTAGGCTACCACAATGTTTCCAAAAGAATCCACAACGCCATCACCACCCAACAAGAGTTGCTAAATTACTATGGCGAAAGAGTCAACATCGAAAAAGAATATAGCCGAAAGCTCGAGAAGTTGAACAATTTGCAGCTTGGAACGTTTGAAACAGGAGCGTTGAAGAAGAGTTTGGACAAGCTTGCCTTTGAGAACCAGCAGATGGTGAAATCCAACCACAAGTTCATCAAATCCGTCAACCAGATCAACTACGACAAATTGAACAACTTCTACCACATCTACAGCAAAAGAACGAAGAAAATCCTCAGCCACATGAACAAGATTGTCGACAAGAAGAATGACGTGATGAAGGACCTCCAGGCGACCAAAAACGCCTACAAAGACAACTGTTCGTCAATTAAGTCCTTGAGCCTTGCCATCCAGACTACCTGGGGAAAGGAGTTGGAAAAACACCAGAAGAAGCTCCTGAAGTTGCAGCAGACGTTGGCCAGCAGCGAGAATAACTACCGGCTCTCGTTGGACAATTACCGCAAGATCAACGCCATTTTCAACCGCGATTGGTTAATCAGCCTCAAGGAGATCTACCAGTTGGAGATCGAGCGGGTGCAGACGGTAAAAATCAACTGTTTCAACTTCTGCAACAACATCGCCACATTGTGTGTCGATAACGACCAGTCGGTGGATTTGGCCCGGAGTTTTTTCGCCAAAATCTCTCCGCCGCAGGATTTGCAGGATTTCAGCAACGGCTACGGCACGGGGAGCAAGGTGATGCACGATTACAAGTTTATCGACTTCATGGAGGGTCTAGACGACGACGACGACGCGAGTTACGACGTGGCAGACTTTGAGATCCCGGAATTCAGCCATTTGTTGGCGAGGTCCTACAGCACCTACAGCGGGGTCAGTCTGGCCCAGCAGGGCCCCGTTCCGGCTCAATCCCCGCCTAAACCGTCCCTGGTCACACTGTCGCCATCTAAGCACGCTGCGGCGCCGCTCCCGGCCCAGTCCCCGGCCAAAGCCCCAAAACCCAGTTTATCCGACCCAATCCCCAATTTATCCGACCCCAACCCCCTCGCCAAGTCAGTGCAGTCAGACACCTCGGATATCAAGGTCATGAACCCTAAGCTTCCCGCAGTGGAGCCCCCCCGGCCTGAAGACACAAAATCCGCCTCCAGCTACAACAACCACGAGAAAACCGACCTTTTCTCCCTCAAGTCCAAATTCACCACCAGCAACAGCTCCTCCAACTACTCCAACCCCTCCAACCCCTCCAATTACTCGAACCCCACCAACTACTCGTCCAACAGCGACAAGAACTGGTCCAGTCCCCGGCGTAAGCAGAAATTTAGCCAGTTCCAGGAGAAACTCAACACGAAAAAGGACTTGCCTACGAACCCCCACACGCCGCCACCGGCCAGCCCCAGCAAGATGCCGGCGATCAAGGACTTCTCCATTGATTTCATCGCCAAAGCCCTCGAGGATTTGAACCGGGGGGGCAACGGAGACGTCGACCAGTACAGACGATCGGTGAGAAGGGCCAAAGAAGACCAGCGGTCCAAAACCGCCCCCACCACTCCCTACGACGACCGCAGCGAAATCCCTACAAGATACGATACAATCAACTTCAAGTCTCCGCGCACCACCCTCGAAGGCTCGCCCCGCAAGGCCCAAGTGCGGCCCAAATCTATGTATGAGTCTTTCGCGATTGATTCCGACCACCGACCCAGGAGGTCGCTTCTGAAGGCACCATCCAAATCCTATACCGACCTAAATTCCATGATCCATCGCATAACCCCCGTGGGCAGAAAACCGTATCTCTGCAAGGCCCGAGCCAAATATAGCTACAAGCCCCAGCATCACGGAGAGCTTTTGTTCAAGAAAGGCTGGAATATCTACATAGTGCACAAGCAGGAGGACGGGTGGTATTTGTGTGAGCTCGGGGATAATTGCGAAGATTTTGTGGGTAAAGTGGGGTTGGTGCCGGGGAACTACGTGGTGGAGGGAGATAGTTTATTTTAGGCTAGATATCTGCACTATGTGACACGTGTCATGTGCCATGCACCATGTTGTGCATTCGGCATCATGTACCATTAACGCACAGCCCCGCGCTTTACATGTACATTACCGATTATTTTTTCCGCACTCTCTCATCACCGCAAGTTGCGAAATTCTCTGCCAGCCACAGATGACGATCTTAGAGGAGCCAGTGGGTCCTCGAACCCCTCCAAACCCCTACTCCATCGTCGATTTGCCCCCCTTGATCATCGGCGGGGCTACTTTCAACTACCAGTACACAGATAATCCGGAAAACGCCCCCATCTACGAGATCTTAGACTTGGCTTTCAGCAGCGGATTGATTGCTATCGACACCTCGCCCTATTATGGACCCAGTGAAATCCTTCTCGGGAACGCCTTGAAGCAGTTGAGCGACCAGGGGAAATGGCACAGAGACAACTACTTCATCTGCACCAAGGCCGGAAGAATCAAATTAGACGACTTTGATTATTCCCGGCCAGCCATCCGGGCCCTGGTGCTCCGGTCCTGCGAACGGTTGCACACCAAGTACTTGGACCTCGTGTACTTGCACGACATTGAGTTCATCAACCAGGAGGAGGTGCTCGAGGCGTTAAGGGAGTTAAAGCAGTTGAAAACCGAGGGGGTGATCAAGAATTTCGGGGTCAGTGGATATCCGGTCGATTATTTGCATCGGATCGCAAAAGCCGGGCAGAGCTCCGACATCGGGCCGTTGGACGCCATTTTGTCGTACTCCAACGGCTGCATCCAGAACACCATCTTGTTCGACTACTACCAGAAGTTCTTGGATTGTGGGGTGAAGAAGGTGTTGAACGGGTCGATTTTGAGCATGTCGTTGTTGAGATCCGGGCCCACCCACTCGTTCCACCCGGCGCCGCGCGCGCTCATCGCCGCGGTAGACGACGTGGCGGAGTATTTGCGGACCAACTATGACGAGGAATTGGCGGAGGTGGCCACCCGATTCGCCTTCAACAAGTGGTTGTTTGATGCCAAGGCGACAAATGTTGGTGCGAAGGCGACAAAGGTTGATGCCAAAGCGAAAAATGTAGACACCCACTCCAAGGAGTCTGTGTGGAACAAAAACGTGTCGGTGGTGCTCGGGCTCGCCAACGTCGACGAATTGAAGCTGGCCATCAGCAATTTCTGGAGAGTCAAGTTGAATGTCGATGATGTGAACGATAAGGATGAGGTGGTGTTCAAGAAGTTGCAGAAGATGTTGGGGGAGCACTACAACGAGACATGGGGTAGTGGTATAGAACAATAGGATATTATAGAATGTGTGCCGGCGCGGCTCGCGCGGCCTCGCGGCCTCTGTGGTGCTGTGGTGGGGGTTTTTTCCCCGATTGGCGGTCCCGATTCTTGCGGCCCTCTTCGCGGCCCTCTTCGCGGCCGTGTCCGCGGCCAGTTCTCCCCACCTTTCGCACCACGCCCTCCCGCACCCTTCCTCCCCTCCCGCCATCTTTCCGCGCCCAGTTCCCCACCCCCCCTCGCCACTGCGCACCATGTCGAAAAGAACACTTCCACAAGAAGACGTGGTTATTCCGTTGGATTCCAAGAAACAAGTCACCGTTCGCAAGTTCAATGGTATCAGCTTAGTGGATATTAGGGAATTCTACCTCGACAAGGCCTCCGGAGAGAAAAAACCCGGCAAAAAGGGGATTTCCTTGACGGAAGAGGTGTGGAAGAAGTTGGTGGAGAACAAAGACGCCATCCAGGAGGCGTTGGACGGATTGTCAGACAAGAAACCCAAGACGGCGGCAGTTGACGAGGGCGAGAATGCTAAGGTTGAAAGTGACAAGCCACCAGCGGCCAGTGGGTCTAGGGGGTCCAAGGTCAAGTCCAAGGAGATTGTAGAGGACTCCGACGAG